>BPLR01015866.1:0-84913 GCA_021605095.1 Caerostris extrusa
TTATTATTATTATTTTTCAAGTGGCAGTTTGGTTTGGTTTGTCTCTACAGGTCATTTTGGGCACACATCGGGCTAATTATACCGGGATATACAGTTTAGCATGGAACCACTCCCAAATATCCATGCGACCGGCAAGAATTGGAACCTGAAGCCCCCCAACGGCCAGGGGTGCTAGCCAATAGGCCATCGGGCCTTTTTGATCTGGAAGAATCAAATTCTCTTCTTTCTTATTTTTATATCCTCCTCCTATTTTTTGCTTTAAATCCATTTTTGGTATACATATTGCAAAGCAATTCTACACTTAATTTTGTTCACAAAATAAAAATATATTTTAAGACTCAAAAAATATCATTAATTATCTAACAATAGCAACTTCAAGCTACATATTATGCAAAAAAAATAATAATATGTACGTAGTAAACACTTTTTGTATTAGAAACATTTCTTTTCATTATGGGTTTTTTTAATTTCATATTTAGCCTATTCTTTAAAAATATCTGAGATCTTTTTTGGATGTGTACTCAAACAAAATAAGAGACTTCCCACGGCAAACAGCCATAAAACTGGAGTTCACCCGTTTTATACCTCTCTTGGATGCGTTTTATGCTGCCAGAAAATCCCACGTCTACTTTTAATGCCTCCGTTTTAAAGATCCATCAACAAATAGCACGCGCGACGTTAAACTTTACAACCATTGTCTTCTGTTTAGCGCCGACAGTAAAATTCAACTTTGGTAGTAATAGTTTAGTTTTAGCCCTCTTTACCTCTTAACAGTGTTGACCCATTGCAATTTTGTTGACTCACTTTCCTTACACGAATCAAATAGTATTCATTTTTCCTTCTAAATAATATTTTTTTAAATATTTAATAATTCCTTTTTATTTGATGAGTAAATAAGTACTTAATTTTTTAAAGTGTGCTTTTTCTAAATGGTATTTCTGTCTCATGGATTTGGGAAAATATTACAACATTTTTACAATCTACTACTTTAGTAACTACCACCACAGTTTTGGGGGAATAGCCTGTATTCCCATGAATGGCACTGTAGAATTCCATTTTTCCCTGTCGAAATCAATGTACTACCTTTTCACCAGACTTATCTTGCTAATGGCTAAACAACCAGGTATTAGGACGTACTACTTCTTTATTGGTGGAACAACCCCATGCAGGGACTACTGGCCGATTTCGTGACAGGTGATCTTTTCATTTTTACGGGGGTAAGGTTGTTTTTAGCCCTACGCCAATGCTCTACATTCATAATAGATCGAGACCTACGGTTTACAGTCGGGACTCGAAACCGAAACCTGTAGCATCGAGCGACAGAGATCTATCAGGCCATCATACAATTATGCATCATCATTTTATAGTGCAATTTTATTTATTCTAGAATTAAATAGAATTTAATGTATCTGATCCCAGAAAAAAATAGGAATTTTCTAATGAAATGAAATGCTGGTAGATTTCTGAAAGATACCCCCTCAGACTATTAATATTCAGTGGATGGAGAAGTGATAAAAAAGATAAATAAGGTCTGCCCTTTATAAGTCAAACAAAATTATATTTTTTCATTTTTGAAATCGTATATTTCTCTTTTAATACAACAAAGGTATAACAAATTTAAATTCATCAACAAAACCCATCATTTTCCTTTAACACAAATTTTATAAATAAATAAAAGGTTTAGTGGTAGGTGAAACAAATAATTTATTGTAATTGGATAAAAGCAAAATAAAACTTATTAAGTTTTTAAGCCATAACAAACCTGAATTCTGATATTATATCAAACGAACAGCAAAACATTTAATTATAACAGCTAAATGTTTTTGTGAACAGTTCATAACGTTCAATAACTGATTAAAATAAAATGTATTGAAAACACGACAAATCCAAGATTTTTTAAAAACTAATCATGAATATTTGAAGAACCTTTTAGTCTGATAATCATGCAAATAAATCAAAGTGTTAAAAATATATTATCTTTAAGATTAGATTACTTTGAGTTATCCAGGTTTTCAAACAATTTCGCTCCCGTTTTCTCAACATAAATTACCGAGTCATTTGTTTTTGTATTTGTTTCAGAAGATTTTCTCTAAACAAAAGAAAAGAGAAAGACTTAAGCGTAACATAACTAATATCCCCCAGGGGATAAAATTTTAATCCGATTACAAAGAAAATATTCCGGCACTAGGAAAAAAAAATGGTTGGTAGAAGATTCATCTTTTATAAAGCAACTAATACGCTCAAACAAAAACTCTTTCCAGCTCTAAGAGTTTTAGAAGATTTATATATCGAGGCTCATAATCTTTTGCCCTAAGATGGCATTAGAATTCTTAATGATGTTGGACCGATTTGCCCTTCTTCCAGGTTTGGGAAACAGCTTGAGGGGGGAATAACAAGATGATTCCTTGCATAAGTTCAAGCTTTGCCGCTCTAAGTTACAGGGTAATTTGTTTCAATCGATTTAAATTCTTCTGAAAGGGCAAACATTAATGGCTTTCGGAGGCAACATAGTTTTAATTAGAGTAAGGATTCGTGAATTTTTGAAAGGAAGAATTCCGCCTCAGAAATTAATTTGGAGAACTTATCATTAAGATTCATATCTTGGATGTTCTGTGCTTCAATTATAAGTGTGTTGATGTGAGTGGAAAGGTTTTCTTCGTTATCTCCCAGCTTTTGTATGTTTTTCGTATTCAAGGAATGAGACTGATAATTCTTTCGACTGGTTTTGGAGATCTAATTTGAAAAGGAAGTCTTGCTGCTTTGACAAAACGTCCTCTTAAGTGCCGTAAATGCATTTCTCACTGGATGGATTAATTGCGTTGCGTTGCCCTTAATACTTAAGTAAGAATGATTCATTTCGTTACATGTTTTCAGATTTTGAATATCGTGCATTTTCATACCATCCTTTTATAATCACTCTTCTCTTCATATTCTTATAAACTATATAGTTTATATTGCCAAACATTGTCAAAGAAATGAAAGAATTTTATTAACTAATGAAATAATACACCCCTTTTTTAATTTATATTAGCGGAGGAAGTGATAAATAAAGGTAAACAAAAAGCAGTATATAAATCAAGAAAGATAACATATTTCCATTTGAAAAACTTCATTATTCATTAATTCATTATCAACTTCATTATATTACTTTTATAGTACAACAAGTTTCAATTCATCCACAAAAACTTATATTTCTCTTATCATCACCATCATCATCATTAGTGGTGCAACAGCCCCATGGTGGGCCAGGCTGTGTGCCTCCTGACGGATTTTGAAACATGAGAGGTTTTCGTTTTAAATGTAGTGTAGGGTTGGCAATCCCACTCTCGACAGTCATATTAGATCGGAACTTAAGGTTTTAAGCGGATTTTGTTCAACTACATACAAACGTGGCACCACCGGGACACAGACTGGGAACCTGGGGCATTTAGCGCCAGAGCGCTAATCACTCGGTGATCAAGCACCACTTATATTTCTCTTATAGTACCACAAAAAGTAAAACAGTTAAATTCATCAACATAAACTTCCATTTTCCTTTAGCAGGAAATTTATAAAATATATGATGCAATTGAGATAAATATTAATTACAATAGAAACAACTAATTTAGTTAAATAAAAATAAAAGAAAACTCATTAAATCTCTAAGCCTAAATATAAACATAAAAGTCTGAAATATATCAAACCAACAGCAACAAAAAATTTAATTTTTATACGTTAAATATTTTTGTAAAAGTTTACAACGGTCAATAACTAATTAAAAAATACAAAAATTTAATGAAAACTCGACGAATAAAAGTGTTTCCCAACTGATCACGAATATTTGAAGCACCTTTTACTTTGATAATCTGCAAACAAATAAAAAATAATTAAAAATTTATTCCTTTAAAAGGTGGATTACTTACAAGGGATCAGAGGGATTTTTTCAAACAATTGCGCTCTCGTCTTATAAAATAAATTACCGAGTCGTTTGTTTTTTAATATATGTTTCAGCAGATTTTCCCCTAAACTAACAATACAGAACGACTCAGCGTAAACTACAGATAAAATAATATCCCCATGGGGATAAAATTTTAATCCGATTACAAAAGAAAATATTCCGGCACGGGAATATAAATTTCCTAATGTAAAGACATTTTTCAACAGAATAGGGACCGCTTTTTTAATCTTTTCAAAGAAGACAGCGATTGCTTTAAGTTACAGTTAAAGAATAAAGAAAGAAAAAAAAAATGGTTAGTAGAAGATTCATCTTTTATAAAAAGCAAGCTAATATGCTCGAACAAAAACTCTTTCAGTTCTAAGAGTTTTAAAAAGAAGATTTATAGCCAAGCTCATAATCTTTTGCCTAAGATGACATTAAATTTTTGATGATCGTGGACCGATTGCCATTTCTTCCAGGTCTGGGGAATAACCAGATGATTCCCTTGCATGAGTTCACGCCTTGCCGCTCTAAGTTACCGTGGTAATTTGTTTCAATCGATTTAAATTCTTCTGAAAGTGCAAGCATTAATGGCTTTCGGTGGCAACTTAGTTTTAATTAGGTGAGGTTATTCGTAAATCTTTTGGAAGGAGGAATTCCGCCTCCAGAAATTAAGTTGGGAGAACTTATCATTAAAGATTCATTTCCTGGATGTTCTGTGCTTTAGCTAAAAGTGTCATCTTTTTGTCTGTTGATGAATGGGTAGTAAAGTTTGAAAAGTTTTCTTTGTCAAAATGTCTTCTTAAGTCTGCATTTTTAGATGGATGAAATTGCATTTTTAACGCGCTTAATGGTTATTCGTTAGGAATGAGACTGCATGTTTTACCTATCCTTTTAAATCACTGGTTTTGGATTTATATTCTAATTTAGAAATGATAGAAATGTATTACTTCAAGTTCACTACCCCACTTTAATAAACTTTATTAAACTATCTTGTTGGATGACTTTTTTGTTGCTTTGTCAAAATGTCTTCTTAAGTGCCGTAAAGCTCTTTGGGCTCGATTTCTCGGTAGATGGATGCACAAATTGTTTGCATTAGCCTTTGCATTTTAACTATAGTTCCACTCCTGCTTGGACCTCATTTAAATATAGTTTAAAAACACTTAATGTGATTATTTTGCTGAAAACATGTTTTCTAATTCTAAGTTTGAATTCTTAATTTTGTATGACATTTTTAAACTAACTCTGTTCGGAAGGAAACTCATTATAACGATTGATATCGTTTTTATGACATTCATTTTTCTCGTCAGTCTTTAAATTCTTATTAAATATTTTATTTTAGATTATTTGACTCTAAAAGCCGTTTTTCTATTTTTAAACTATTAATTTAGACTTTCTTTTTAGTTTATTAACTAAAAATCATTTTTTTAAACTATTCATTTATAATATAGATAGGTTTGTTTGTTGCTCTTCGGTCGTTTTGTGCACTCTTTTAGGCTAATTGGACGAGAACCTACAGTTTAACATGGATTCGAACCCCTTACAAACGTTCCAGCTCTCCCAGGATTCGAACTTGTAGGCTATGGTGTACCAAAGGCCAGAGAGCTAGCCAATTGACCATCAGACTGGCAGGTTTACTACTGTAGTAGTTTCTATCTGGAGAATGATTGATTAAGCGACAGGATTTTTGTGACCAGTCTAGCATATTTTACCGTCATGAAATTCTATATTTATTTCTGCTCGCTGTAAAAAGTAATACTTTTAAATTTTTGTATGCTTTTTAAATTTTTTGTAAATATTTTTGTACATTTGTTTATTTGGTATTATTACGCCTCATCTGATAGAATAAAGTTTTTTCTTCTAAAGTTCTATTCATATTTTTTTTGTTTTTATTTTATATCTTCTTCTATTTTTAGCTTTAAATCCTTGTTTCTATTTATATTACAAAAACTTTCTAATCTTTATTTTGTTGGCAAAATAAAAATATATTTTCAGAGAAAAAAATATAATTTACTAACTAACAATAGCAATTTCAAGCTACATGGTACGCAAAAAATAATAAAAATTACATGGTAAACACTTTTGTCATAGAAACATATTTTTCACTGTGCTTTTGAAGCTTCATAATTAGCCTATTCTTTTTTTAATTAGCCTATTCTTTTTTTATCCGAGCTTTTTTTTTTTCTTTGGAGGTGTACTCGAACAAAATAAAAAAGAAACTTCCTACGGTAAACAGACATAAAAACTGGAGTTCACCCGTTTTATACCCTTGGATGCGTTTTATGCCACCAGGAAATCCCCACGTCTGCTTTTAATGCCTCCCATTTTAAAAAACCATCAAAAAAATAGCACGCGCCCCGTACAACTTTTACAGTCACTGTCTTCTGTGTGTCCTCAGTAAAATTAAATAGTTAATTAAATAGTTTAGTTTTAGCGCTCTTTGCCTCTTAACGTTATTGACCCATTGCTGTTTTGTTGATTCACTTTCCTTACATGAATCAAATAATATTCCTTTTCCTTGTAAATAAATTTTTTAAACCTTTTATAAGTAAATTGATAGTTAAATTTTTATATTTGGTTTCTAAGCAATAATTCTGTTCCATGGATTTGAGAAGACAATGCTGTATTTTACATTGTATCGCTTCAGTGAGTGCCTTTTTTGGTATCAAGGCTTCAGGTTTGGTTCTGGATGCTTGTTACTGGTACGAGAATCCACGTAAAGCTGTATGTCCCGGTATGTTTAGCCCTCTTGTGCACAAAATGACCGTGGAGCGACAGACCGCATCTCCTCAGTTAGTACCACCACAATTTCGAAGAAAAATTCCCAGTGGATGGCTTGTCAGAATTCCATTCTTTCATTTCGAATCCAAAAAAAGGAATTTTTAACAAGACTTATCATACTTCTTACGGCTAAACAACTAGACACTAAAACTCTAGACACAACCCCATGGCGTTGCAAGGCCATCTGCCTACTGACAGATTACGAGACAGGACAACTTTTGTTTTTTACTGAGTAGCGTTCTGAACCCTACGCCAATGCTCTACAATCCTGTTAGACCGAGACCTACAGTTTAAAGTGGATTCCGAACCACTACAAACACCCAAACACAAAACCTGTAGCACCAAGACGATAGAGTTTGTGTTATTTGGTATTATTATTTTTTATTTTTATTATTGTTGGTATTATTATTAGTTATTGGTATTATTATTTTTTTTTTTTATTATTGTTGGTATTATTATTAGTTATTGGTATTATTATTTTTCTGACATCTTATTTTATATCCTTCTATTTTTGTTTAAACCTGGCTGTCGACTTTGATGGTAATAGTTTAGTTTCAGAGCTCTACCTCTTCACATTGTTGACCCATTGCAATTGTGTTGACTCACTTCCATCTTTACATCAATCAAAGAGCATTCATTTTCCTTGTAAATATATTTTTTTTTAAATCTTTAATAATTCCTTTTATTTTTTTATAAGTAAATAGGTAGTAAATTTTTTTAATGTGTGGCTTCTAAGTGGTATTTTTGTTCCATTGATGTATGAAGATATACATTTTACAATGTACCACTTCAGTGTGTACCACCTCAATTTCGAAGAAAAATTATCAGGAATGGCCTGTAGAAGTCCATTCTTTCTTTCTAAAATATGAAAGATATTTTCACCAGATTGATACTATAGCTAAACAAGGTACAGCTACTTTTAGCTAAACAGGCACTAAGTAGTACTTCTTCATTGACGCAATAGCCATGATGAGCCACCGCCGTCTGCGTACTACCAGATTTCACGACAGATGTTTTCATTTTTCGGGATAGGCTTGTCAGCCCTATGCCCACCTCTCTACAGTCACATTAGACCTGGACCTACGGTTTAAGGTGGATTCCAAACCACTACAAACACTCATGGCACAGCTGGAACTCGAACCCGAAACATGTGGCAACTAGCTCCAGAGCGTTAGTCACTCGGCCAATGAAATTCAAAACCCACTTATCGGGCTCTTCTCATAGCAGACCAGTTAAAATATTTCTTCCTTATTATCTGCAACTGGCCAATTATTTCACTTTTTAATAATTGTTCATATTACATGGATTACTATACACATGAAGAACATTAACCCATTATAAATTATTCTTTAGTATTCCACTTGTACATCTTAGCGAAAGGAATATATTTATCTATGAATGAAAATTTAAAACCCACTTATCGAGAGGGGCTTTCTCGTAAAATATGTTGAAAATTCTCTTTTCCAAAATCTGTTAACTAGCTAACAATTTCAATTTTTTGATATTGATTGTTAACATTATATGCGATTTAATATATGGGAAAATCATAATTCTTTAGTATATATTACTTGTATTTCTGATACATATATTTCTCCAAGAAAAATATTATACAGGCCAACTTCCGAGTTCTATACATAAAAAGAAAAAACTTCTACCAGAACTCCGATGACAAGTTGAGAATTCCTTCCTCAGAAAAAAATCTGCAACCGAAAATGCCCCCCCCACTCCCTTTTCGAATATTCGTTCTTCTCAACCCCTTTTTTTTTTATACTTCATTCTTTTTTTATCGTCATTTTTTTAAGAGATTTTCTTTTTTTTTTCTATCTGGTTTTTCAGTTGGCCGAACAAGGAGAAGCTGAAGCCACCTCACGTAAGAGTTAAATCTTCTTTCTTCAGAGTCATTCTTCTTTCTTCTACCTTCTGTATATTTTTCTTCCGGATGCCGGTGTTCGAGGCAGGGGTGGTGATGAAACACTGGAAGCGACGATCCGAAGGGAAGGGGGAGAGGTGGAAGCAATTCTTTTTAGGAAGGCAGGCGATTGAAGGCGGCGGAGGGAAGTGAAATGAATGGAGGAGTGCTAAAACATCCTGGGAGAGGTGAGGCGTTCGATTGTGTTGTAACACCCTGCCTGTTCCATTGCTTCCTCATTCAATATTTATCGTTGAATTTCAGACGATCTGAATTTAAATTCTGTCTGAAATTCAATAGGATGTAGGAATAGCATAAAAATTTATTTTATTATCGATGCATATTTTTAATAGATTTATACAAGACGCAATTGTTTTATAGCTTACTAGCGATGTAATAAAATTATACTTACCATTAACAAATGTTTTTAATACTATATATATATATATATATATATATATATAATTAATTAAGTTTAACTTGCTTTTTGCTCAGACTTTTTTAACTTTAAGTTGTTGTTATGTGTAATTATGTGCAGCATGGGATGGACATCCTATGAGTACACTACTCATGGAACGAGGGAAACGGGCATCTTCTGTTGTGATGGAGCACCCGCAGGTAGAAGTCTGACTTGGCTTTGTGTCGCTGAAGAAAGAGGCAGTCTTTTAGGGAGGACTTTTGAGAAACCGGAAAACGCCCACCAAGTACTCAAACTAACGAGTTGATGTTGAACCTCACAAACGCTATCGAGTTTCCTCGTTTTTTGAAACAGTGTTTATAACAAAGCCCCCAGTGGATTGAACCTTAGTCCTAATGCTCACCACCAGCACACATTGCCACTGAGACAAGAGTTGGGCTAGCTTATGTAATATAATATATTAGCAATTTAATAGTTGGGAAAAAAACAATAGTCATTCGTAAGATTAAGTTTATTCACGCTTATATAAATTCCAAACTTCAATTTTATTATTATTTATTTCATTTAGCCCTCTATTAATTGTACTTGTACGTGTCTTTTCTTTTTATGAACTATTCCCATCTACTTGTTTTCAGTATAATATCATTTACAAAGTTGAAATTAGAAAACTCTGTTAGAATTATATTTCTCTAAGAAAGAATATTCGACAGGCCCACTTAAAACTTCTACTCATAATAAGAAAAAACTTCCATCAGAACTGCGATGACAAGTTGAAAATTTCTTCCTCGAGAAATCTGCAACCGGGCGAAGACTTTGAAGAAGTGCTTCGAGTTTAAAATTGTTATCCTCGCTCCCCGTACAAGGTGTTACATTTTCTTCTTGAGTGAAAGATATTATCATTCCCGAACGCAAACGATTTTGGGGAAGGACTTTTTTTTCTTTTTCTACTTCTTCTACCACCTCCACCCTCAGAGTCAAGGTTTGGCGGAAAAGCTTTCCTCTATGTCAGGATTTGGTTGTGGGATGAAATACTGGGGGAAGAGCTTCTTAAACTCACTTCATTTTTCTTACATTTTCTTTTTCTTCACCCTTTTCGAATATTCGTTCTTCTCAATCCCCTTTTTTTATACTTCATTCTTTTATCGCAATTTTTTTTTTAAGATTTTTTTTTTTTTTTTTTTTTCTATCTTGTTTTTCAGATGGCCGAACAAGAAAAAAGCTGAAGCCACCTCACGTAAAGAGTTAAATCTTCTTTCTTCAGAGTCATTCTTCTTTCTTCGACCTTCTATATATTTTTCTTCCGGGGCCGGTGTTCGATGCAGGGGTGGGAAAGGGGTGGTGATGGAACACTGGAAGGGACGATCCGGAAGGGGGGGGGCGACGTGGAAGCAATTCTTTTGGGAAGGCAGGCGATTGAAGGCGGCGGAGGGAAGTGAAATGAATGGAGGAGTGCTAAAACATCCTGGGAGAGGTGAGGCGTTCCATTGTGTTGTAATCGCCTGCCTGTTCCATTGCTCCCTCATTCAATATTTATCGTTGAATTTCAGACGACCTGAATTTGAATTCTCACTGAAATTCAATATAATGTAGGAATAGCATACTGAAAAAAATATTTTTTATTTAATTGCTGATGCATATTTGGAATAGATTTAAATAAAACTTTTATTTTTTAGCTTACTAGCGATGTAATAAAATTAAAAATATATTTACCATTAACAATTGCTATTAAATATATATATATATAATTAGTAAGTTTTAACTTGCTTTTATTCAGTCTCTTTTTATCTTTAAGTTGTTGTGTCTAATCCTCAGTGTCCTGCAGTACGGGATTGTCATCCTATGAATAATCTACTCATGTAAGGAGGGAAATGGGCAGCTTCTGTTGTGATGGAGCATAGGTAGAAGTCTGACGTGGCTTTGTGTCGCTGAAGAAAGAGGGCAGTCCCTTTTTTTTGGGATCTACCCCCATTGGTATCGTATGGGAGAAACCAAAAACTCCCACCAGGTAGCCAGACTAACGAGTTGATGTTGAACCTCACAAATGCTATCGAGTTTCCTTGTTTTTTGAAACAGTGTTTATAACATAACCGCCAGGGATTGAACCTTAGTCCTAATGCTCCCCACCAGCGCACATTGTCACTGAGCCGCGAGTTGCGTAGCTTATGTAATAAAATATTTTTAACAATTTAATAGTTGGAAAAAAAAGTCATTCGTAGGATTAGGTTTATTCACGCTTATATAAATTCCCAACTTCAATTTTATGATAATTTATTTAATATAGCCCTCTATTAATTGTACTCATACTTGTCTTTTCTTTTTATGAACTATTCCCATCTATTTGGTCTCAGTATCATGTCATTTAAAAAGTTGAAATTAGAAAACTCTATTAGAATTATATTTCTCCAAGAAAGAATAATCGACGGGCCCACTTACGAGTTCTACTCATAAAAAGAAAAATTTCTATCAGAACTCCGATGACAAGTTGAAAATTTCTTCCTCAGAAAAAATCTGCAACTGGGCGAAGACTTTGAAGAAGTGCTTCGAGTTTAAAATTTTTATTCCTCCTTGCTCCCCGTACAAGGTGTTACATTTTCTTCTTGAGTAAAAGATATTATTGTTCCCAAACGCAAACGATTTTGGGGAAGGAACTTTTTTTCTTTTTCTACTTCTTCTACCTACCTCCACCCTCAAAGTCAAGGTTTGCAAAAAGCTTTCCTCTATGTCAGGATTTGGTTGTGGGATGAAATACTGGGGAAGAGCTTCTTAAACTCACTTCATTTTCTTACATTTTTTTTTTTCACCCCCCACCCGACCCCCATTTGGAATATTCGTTCTTCTCAACCCCTACTTCATTCTTTTATCGTCATGAGTTTTTCTTTTTTTAAGATTTTTTTTCTATCTTGTTTTTCAGATGGCCGAACAAGAAGAAAGCTGAAGCCACCTCATGTAAGAGTTAAATCTTCTTTCTCCAGAGTCATTCTTCTTTCTTCTTTGACCTTCTATATATTTTTCTTCCGGGGCCGGTGTTCGAGGCAGGGGTGGCGAAAGGGGTGGTGATGGAACACTGGAAGGGACGATCCGGAGGGAGGGGGGGACGTGGAAGCAATTCTTTTGGGAAGGCAGGCGATTAAAAGGCAGCGGAGGGAAGTGAAATGAATGGAGGAGTGCTAAAACATCCTGGGAGAGGTGAGGCGTTCGATTGTGTTGTAATCGTCTTGCCTGTTCCATTGCTCCTTCCTTCAATATTTATCGTTGAATTTCAAACGATCTGAATTTGAATTCTCACTGAAATTCAATAGATGTAGGAATAGCATACACAAAAAAATTTTTTATTTAATTTTCGATGTATATTTGGAATAGATTTAAATAAAACTGTATTGTTTTTTGATTACTGCGATGTATTAAAATTAAAAATATATTTTCCATTAACAACTTGCTTTTTTTAAATATTATATAAAATTTAATTTTAACTTGCTTTCTATTCAACACAGGTTGAGTTTTTAGCTTTAAGTGGTTGTTGTGTCTAATAATTTCAGTGTCCTGCAGTGCGGGATGGATATCCCATGGGCATCTACCCATGGAATTGATGATTATTTTGTTGTAATGGAGCACCTCGTTGTGATAGAAATCTGATATTGGTTCCGTGTCGTTGAAGAAAAAATTTGGGCAGTGCAACTTTTGAAGGAATTTTAGAGATAAGGCTCCGCCATTGTGTATCGATTATGGGAAGAAACCGAAAAACTCCTGAACAGGTAGTCAGACTCTACAAGGCAAAGATGAACCGAAGTTCCTCGTTCAAACGCTATTGAATGCTTTTATGGTTTTTGAAACAGTGTCTAATAACCTAAAAGCCGCCAGTGGATTGATCCTTAGTCCTAATGCTCACCACCATCTTATACATTGCGATTGAGCCATTTTAGTTGAGTAGCCTATGTAATATATCTATATTAGCAATTTTATAGTTGGAAAAACACGGATTAATAGGTTTATTCACGCTTATATAAATTCCCTAAATGTCAATTTTTTATTATTTATTTAAAATAGCCCTCTATTAATTGTAACTCATACTTTTCTTTTCTTTTTATGAACTATTCCCATTATTTGGATTCTCAGTATAAAGTCATTTAAAAATTTGAAATTAGAAAACTCTTTAGAATTATATTTCTCCAAGAAAGAATATTCGACAGACCCACTTACGAGTTTCACTCATAAAAAAGAAAAACTTCTATCAGAACTCCGATGACAAGTTGAAAATTTCTTCCTCAGAAAAATCTGCAACCGGGCGAAGACTTTGAAGAAGTGCTTCGAGTTTAAAATTTTTATTCCTCCTTGCTCCCCATACAAGGTGTTACATTTTCTTCTTGAGTGAAAGATATTATCATTCCCAAACGCAAACGATTTTGGGGAAGGAATCTTTTTTTTTTTCTTTTTCTACTTCTTCTACACTTCCACCCTCAGAGTCAAGGTTTGGCGAAAAAGCTTTCCTCTATGTCAGGATTTGGTTGTGGGATGAAATACTGGGGGAAGAGCTTCTTAAACTCACTTCATTTTCTTGCATTTTCTTTGTACACCCCCACCCCCCTCACCCCTTTTTCGAATATTCGTTCTTCTCAACCCCTTTTTTTTTATACTTCATTCTTTTATCGTCATTTTTTTAAGAGTTTTTTTTTTTTTTTCTATCTTGTTTTTTCAGATGGCCGAACAAGAAAAAGCTGAAGCCACCTCACGTAAGAGTTAAATCTTCTTTCTCCAGAGTCATTCTTCTTTTCTTCGACCTTCTATATATTTTTCTTCCGGGGCCGGTGTTCGAGGCAGGGGTGGCGAAAGGGGTGGTGATGGAACACTGGAAGGGACGATCCGAGGGAAGGGGGGACGTGGAAGCAATTCTTTTGGGAAGGCAGGCGATTGAAGGCGGGCGGAGGGAAGTGAAATGAATGGAGGAGTGCTAAAACATCCTGGGAGAGGTGAGGCGTTCGATTGTTGTAATCGCCTGCCTGTTCCATTGCTCCCTCATTCAATATTTATCGTTGAATTTCAGACGATCTGAATTTGAATTCTCACTGAAATTCAATACGATGTAGGAATGGCATACTGAAAAAAAAATTTTTATTTAATTGTCGATGTATATTTTGAATAGATTTAAATAAAACGCTATTGCTTTTTTTTTACTGGCCATAATAAAATTAAAAAAATATTATCGTTACCATATTGCTTTTAAGTATTATATATATATAAATTAGTTTTAACTTGCAATTTTTTGTTCATTTTTATTTAATTTAATTGTTGTTGTGTATAATCCTCAGGGCCAGCAGTGCAGGACAGACAATCCCATCAACAGTCCATCTCATGGAAAGGGAAATGGGCATTTTTGTTGATATTCTCGTAGATCAATTTCAATTTTATGATTATTTATTTAATCGCACCCACTATTCATTGTTATTTATAAGGGAGTTGTCTGAATTTTTTTATTTAGGTTTTCAAATGGAATTTTCTCCATTTATTATTGTGAAGAAATTCATCTTTCACATCTTAGCAAAAAATGTGGAAACTCTTCTCATAAAGTTAAAACATTTCTTCCTTACAATCTGTAGAGGCCAACAATTTAATTCGTTAACATTGATTCCTCACATTATATGCAATTTAGTACATATAAAAATCATAATTCTTTAGTAAATTATTGAATATTTAATATTTGTATTTCTCAGGCATATGTTTCTCAAGAAAGATTATTCGACAGACCCAGTTTTTACGAGGTTCTACTCATAAAAAGAAAAACTTCCATCAGAACTAAGATGACAAGTTGAGAATTTCTTCCTCAGAAAAAAATCTGCAACCGGGCGAAGACTTTGAAGAAGTACTTCGAGTTTAAAATTTTTATTCTTCCTCGCTCCCCGTACAAGGTGTTACATTTTCTTCTTGAGTGAAAGATATTATAGTTTTGAACGCAAACGATTTTGGGGAAGGAACTTTTTTTTTCTTTTTCTACTTCTTCTACATACCTCCACCCTCAGAGTCAAGGTTTGGCGGAAAAGCTTTCCTCCATGTCAGGATTTGGTTGTGGGATGAAATACTGGGGAAGAGCTTCTTAAACTCACTTCATTTTTCTTGCATTTTCTTCCCATCTCCCTTCCCTTTCCGAATATTCGTTCTTCTCAACCCCTTTTTTTTATACTTCATTTTTTTATCGTCATTTTTTTTAAGAGATTTTCTTTTTTTTTTCTATCTTGTTTTTCAGTTGGCCGAACAAGAGAAAGCTGAAACCACCTCACGTAAGAGTTAAATCTTCTTTCTCCAGAGTCATTCTTCTTTCTTCGACCTTCTATATATTTTTCTTCCGGGGCCGGTGTTCGAGGCAAGTCTGGCGAAGGGGTGGTGATGGAACACTGGAAGGGACGATCCGGAGGGAAGGGGGACGTGGAAGCAATTCTTTTGGGAAGCAGACGATTGAAGGCGGCGGAGGGAAGTGAAATGAATGGAGGAGTGCTAGAACATCCTGGGAGAGGTGAGGCGTTCGATTGTGTTGTAATCGCCTGCCTGTTCCATTGCTCCCTCATTCAATATTTATCGTTGAATTTCAGACGATCTGAATTTGAATTTTGACTGAAATTCAATATGATCTAGGAATAGCATGCTGAAAAAATTTTTTTTTTTATTTAATTGTCGATGTATATTTGGAATAGATTTAAATAAGCCTCTATTGCTTTTTTAGCTTACTATCGATGTAATAAAATTAAAAATATATTTACCATCATCAGTTTCTAACTATATATATATATATATATATATATACAATGTCATAGTATAAGTGCAAAAAAATAAAAAAAATATTAAACAGCAACAGACAATTGTAGGATTAGTTTATTCGAGCATATGTGCAAGGTAATTACAATTAAATTCCTACTTTCAAAATGAGAAAAAAAGAGAAACTACTGTAAAAAGAGAACCACTCTTCACAATGAGTTCAAATTTGAACTGAAGATGTAGGTCCCAAGTCTAATAGGATTGTAGAGCTTTGGCGTAGGGCTGAGAACCCGACTCTATAAAAATAACACATCTTTTGTCTTGAAATCAGTCCGTCGATAGCCGGCCTACCATGGGGTTGCACCAGTAAAGAACTTCTTAGTGGCTGGTTGTTTAGCCGTAAGTAAGATTAATTTGGCGAAAAGATCCTTCCAGAGTTTGTGTTGTTTATTTGGTATTACTATTTTATCTGGCAGAAACAAGTTCTCTTCTTTCTTATTTTATATCCTTTCTCCTATTTTTGCTTCATAACTTTTTTCTATTTATATTACAAAACCTTTCTAAGCCTTATTTTGTTGACAAAAATAAAAATGCTTTTAAGAAAAAAAAAAAATATAATTCACTAACAATCACGTCTTCAAGCTAAAAAAATTATTACATGGTAAACACTTTTTTGTATTAGAAACATTTTTTCACTGTGCTTTTTATTAAAACTTCATAATTAGCCTATTCTTTTAAAAAGTATCCGAGATTTTTTTTTATTTTGGAGGTGCACTCAAACAAAAATAAAAAAGAAACTTCCCACAGTAAACAGACATAAAACTGGAGTTCACCAGTTTTATACCCTTGATGCGTTTTATGCCACCAGAAAATCCCACGTCTGCTTTTAATGCCTCCCGTTTTAAAGATCCATCAACAAATAGCACACCGCGCCGTTAAACTTTGCAACCATTGTGTTCTGTTTAGTGTAGACAGTAAAATTCAACTTGGGTGGTCATAGTTTAGTTTTAGCGCTCTTTACCTCTTAACAGTGTTGAGCCATTGCAATTTTGTTGACTCGCTTCCTTCTTTGCATGAATCAAATAGTATTCATTTTCCTTCTAAATAATTTTTTAAATCTTTAATAATTCTTTTTATTTCATAAGTAAATCGGTAATTATTTTTTAATGTGCGGCTTCTAAGTGTTGTTTCTAACTGATTGGCCGGTTTGGTTTCTCTCGGTACCATCAGATATCGAGTTCAAACAGACTGGTGGCGTCATGGATGTTTGTAGTGGTTCGAAATCTACTTTAAGATAGGTCCCGGTCTCATATGACTATAGACCATCACAGAGCCCAATCAGATTTCTCACTCACATCATTCCCAAATTGTAAAGGGGAAACTTATGTAAAGGTACAGTTTGTGGTTAGTGTAGTAGTAGTGGACTTTATATTAGACCGGGACATACCAGTTTAAAATGGATTCTTCGAATTTCTACAAACATCCATGGCATTGCCGGAACTCGAACTCAAAACATTGTGGTACCGAGTGTTTTACTCACTCGTCAAGGTTATCAGTCCCCCATTTACAGTAATCTAGCCTAGGAACTCTATATTTATTTCTGCTCGCTACAAAAATAGTACTTTAATTTTTGTATGTCAATTCATTAAATTCTATTTTTTCTTTTGTGTTGTTTATTTGGTATTACTTTTTTTTACCAGACAGAATCAAATTCTCTTCCTATTTTATACCGGGATTTTCCAATTTTTGCTTAATGCTGAACCAGGTGACATGGATGTTTGTTAGCGGTTCGGAATCGACTTTTTAAACGGTAGGTCCCGGTCTGTTTAGCCCTCGGGTACACAAGATAACTGTAAAAGTGACAAAACAAACCAAACCTAATTTTTTATCCTCCTCAAATCTTTTTTTTTCCATTTTTACATTGCAGAAAACTTTTTAAAACTTAATTTGTTGACAAAATAAAAATGTATTTTAAGACTCAAAAAATATCATTAATTAACTAACAATATAACTATTTCAAGCTACATGTTATGCAAAAAATAATAATAATTACATGGTGACCACTTTTTGTATTAGAAACATTTTTTTCATTGTTTTTTTTTTTTAAATTTCATAATTAGCCTGTTCTTTAAAAAGTATCTGAGTTTTTTTATTTTACACCAACAAAATAAAAGAGACTTCCCACGGTAAACAGACATAAAACTGGAGTTCACCGTTTTATGCTTTTCCTTGGATGCGTTTTATGCTGCCAGAAAATCCCACGTCTGCTTTTAATGCCTCCGTTTTAAAGATCCATCAACAAATAGCACGCGCACCGTTAAACTTTACAACCATTGTCTTCTGTTCAGCGTCGACAGTAAAATTCAACTTGGGTGGTCATAGTTTAGTTTTAGCGTTCTTTACCTCTTAACATAAAACTACCTTTGCCTTTGTTGGCCCTTTAGCAATTTTGTTGACTCACTTTCCTTACATGAATCAAATTGTATTCATTTTCCTTCTAAATAATATTTTTAAATATTTAATAATTCTTTTTATTTGATGAGTAAATAAGTACTTAATTTTTAATGCATAGTTCTAAGTAATATTTCATTCTCATGAAGATAATACCACATTTTACAATGTAATGGGGCCTAATGGCCGAGTGGCTGGCGCTCGGTACCACATGTTTCGGGGTCGAGTCTTGGCGGGGCTATGGATATTTATAGGGGTTCGGAATCCGCTTAAACCGTAGGTCCCCAGTCAAATATGAGCGTTGTGGGGATATCGTTACTTCGCGTCCATAGCATATCTTCAAGCTACACGGGCTGCCTGGGTAGTGGTGTAGCCTTTGTTTACGGCATAAAGATTAAGTGTTCCGTATTACCAGCTGCATAGAACAACAACACTGTACAACTTCAGTGAGTACCACCACCCCAATTTCGAAGAAACATTCCCAGGAATAACCTGTACAATTCCATTTTTTTCCTTTCGAATCCAATGATGGATCTTTTAACCCGACTTATCATACTTGCAGCTAAAACAAACAGACGTTCTTCATTGGGGCAACAGCCTCATGGTGGGCGAAGGCCGTCTGCCTACTGACAGATTTCGGGACAGAAGATGTTTCGTCGTTTTTTACGGAGAAGGGTTCTCAGCCCTACGCCAACGCTCTATATTCTTATTAGCCAAGATCTACGGTTTAAAGTGGAGATTCCAAACTTCTATAAACATGCATGGCACCGAACCCAAACCCTGTGGCACCGAGACGATAGAGTTCGTGTTGTTTATTTGGTATTAATATTTTTTATGTGGCACAATCAAATTCTCTTTCTTCTTTATTTTATAACCTTCCCTAATTTTTGGTTAATCCTGGCGGTGACATGGATGTTTCGTTAGTGGTTCGAATCCTCTTTAAACTGTAGGTTCCGGTCTGTTGAACCCTCGTGTGCACTAGATGACCATAGACCGTGTAAACAAACCAAACAAATCAAAGTATTTTTTACTTTAAATCTTTTTTTTCTTTTTTTTTATATTGCAAAATCTTTGTAAACTTTATTTTGTTGACGAAATAAAAATGTATTTTGGGACACAAAAAGTATAATTAATTGAATAAGAATAACATTTTCAAGCTACGTGTTATGTAAAGACTAATAATAATTACATAGCAAACACTTTTGTATAAGAAACATTTTTTTCACTGTACTTTTTTGAAAACTCAGAATTAACCTATTCATTAAGAAGTGCCCTAATTTTTTTTTTTTTTTTTTGTAAGATGTACTCAAACAAATGAAAAGAAACTTCCCACGGTAAACAGACATAAAACTGGAGTTCACCCGTTTTATACCTTCCTTGGATACGTTTTATGCTACCAGTGAATCCCACGTCTGCTTTTAATGCCTCCCATTTTAAAGATCCATCAACAAATAGCACGCCACGCCGTTAAACTTTACAACCATTGTCTTCTGTTTAGTGTAGACAGTAAAATTCAACTTGGGTGGTCATAGTTTAGTTTTAGCGCTCTTTTTACCTGTTAACAGTGTTGACCCATTAGCAATTTTGTTGACTCACTACCTTATATGAATCAAATAGTATTCATTTTTCTTGTAAATAAATTTTTAAGTCTTTAACAATACCATTTTATTTAATAAGTAAATAGGTAATTAATTTTTTAGTGTATGACTTCTAAGCGGCATTTTTCCATGTATATATGAAGAAAATACTACATTTACAATGTACCATTACAGGGCCTGATGTCCAAGTACGGTCACGGCGCACGGTACCACATGTTCCGTGTTCGATTTCCGGCAGTGCCATGGATGTTTGTAGTGATTCTGAATCTTCTTTAAACTCTAGGTCTCAGTCTAATATGATTCTTCAGTCTTCCTCTTTAAACTCTAGTCTCAGTTTAATATTGTTACTTCGCGTTCATAGCATATCTACAAGCTACACGTTCCTTCTGGGTAGTGCTAAATGAGTACCAGCAGTGCAGCCCATGCTTACGGCATAAAGATTAACTGTATATGTACTACCAGCTGCATTACAACAACTGTGTACCAATTCAGTGAGCACCACCACAATTTCGATTACCAGGAATGGCCTGTATAATTCCATTCCTTTTTTAATCCAATGAACGATCTTTTAACCAAACTTATACTTACGGATAAACAACCAAGCACTAAGAAGTTCTTCTTCATTGGTACAAAAACCCCATGGTGGCCAAAAGCTGTCTGTCTACTGACAGATTTCGAGTCAGAAGATCTTTTGTTTTTACGGAGTCTCAACCCTACGCCAACACTCTACATTCCTATTAGAGCGGGGCATACGCTTTAAAGTGGATTCCGAACCACTACAAATATCCATGGAACAGAACCCGAAACTTGTGTCACCGTGGTGGCAGAATTTGTGTTGTTTATTTTGTATTATTATTTTTCATCCGCCAGAATCAAGTTCTCTTCTTTTCTTACTTTATATCCTTCTCCTATTTTTCGCTTAATCTTGGCGGTGTCATGGATGTTTGTGAGTGGTTCGGAATCCACTTTAAATTGTAGGGTCCCGGTCTGTTTGGCCCCTCATGAGCACAAGATGACCTTGAGCGAAAAACCAAACTTACTTTTTGATTTAAATCTTTTTTCTGTTTATATTGCAAAAATTTTCTAAGCCTTATTTTCTTCACAAAATAAAAATCCTATTTAAGAGTAAAAAGTAGAATTAACTAACTAACAATAACAATTTCAAGTTACATGTTATGCAAAAAATAATAATAATTCCATGGTAAACATTTTCTGTAATAGAAACATTTTTTTCTCTGTGCCTTTCTTTAAATTTCATAATTAGCCTATACTTTTTTATTTATTTTTTTATTTTGGAGTTGTACTCAAACAAAATTAAAAAGAAACTTTCCACGGTAAACAGACATAAAACGGGAGCTCACCCCTTTTTATACCTCCCTTTGGATGCCTTTTTATGCCACCAGAAAATTCCACGTCTGCTTTTAATGCCTCCCATTTTTAAGATCCATCAACAAATAGCACGCGCCCTATTAAACTTTACAACCATTGTCTTCTGTTCAGTGTCCACAGTAAAAATCAACTTGGGTGGTGATGGTTTAGTTTTAGCCCTCTTTACCTTTTAACAGTGTTGACCCATTGCAGTTTTGTTGGCTCACTTCATTACATGAATTACATGTATTCAGTTTACTTGTAAATAACTTTTTTTAGATCTTTAATAATTCCTTTTATTTGATAAGTAAATAGATAGATAATTTTTAATGTGTTTCTTCTAAGTGGTAATTTGGTTCCGTGGATTTGTGAAGATTATACAACGATAATGTACCACTTCAGTGAGTACCACCACAATTTCGAAGAAACATTCCCAGAAATGGCTTGTAGAACTTTCCTACTTTTCGAATCCAATAAAGGATCTTTTAACCAGTCTTATCATACTTAAGGCTAAACAACCAGACACTAAGTAGTATTTACTCTGAAGTTCTTTTGTGAAAAACTTTATTTTTTACAGTATCAATCAACATTTCAAATAAATGTGCAGCTAAACCACTATTAATAACAGGATTTTAATAAATTCATATTAAGATTTTGAACCTATTTTTGCATGAACTACACCATATAGCTCGGAAGACCATCCCATAGAACATGTAAGAATGCTGTTTAAGATGAAATGACTTTTGATTTTTTATATCGTTCTGTGGTCATTTTTCGCACATTTTAGGCTAATTAGACCGGGACGACCTACAGATTAACATTTTAAACTGTATGTCAGAATACTACTACGGTGGTAATACTACTCGGTAATAGTAACGTGGATTCTGAAACTCTAACAAGCATCCAGAATTCCAATCTGAAACATCAAAGGCCAGAACGCGAATCGATTGGCCATCCAGCCGCTGAAGAACTGTGGAATTTGCAGGCCAAAGACAGAATGGTGCCTTTTGGATTTATATATGCAGGTAATAAGGGCGCATTCCCTTCCTGTAAGAATTTTCGAGGTTAACTACCCTACATTTTTTTGCTATGGAGAAAACTCGTTAAACTACTTGCTACACCTAGAGTCGATGTGAAAAACTCACAGAAGCTGTCCTAATCCCCATCGAAGATATTCATAAAACAAGGAATTCAATGTCAACAACCTGGATTCAAACAGTCTTGTATGGTAACTACGAGCATTATCACTGAGCTTCGTTTCAAGTAGGAAGCCTTTTATAGAAGAATATTTTAAATAATCTCTATATTCCGCACTATTTTATATTGTGTGACATCTTTTGCTTGACTTAAAGAAATTGATATGTTTTTCGTTTTTCTGTATTTATTTGATATACATAAGTTTTGCCCGACTCGTGGCTCAGTGGTAACGTGCTCCGCTGGTGAACATTAGGGCTGAGGTTCATGCTGTCGGGTTTGTTGTAGACACTGTTTCAAAAACGAAGAGACTCGATGACGTTTGGGATGTTCAGCATCTTTGCTCCGTGAGTCGGAGCACTCGTCGTCATGTACCTCATCGAAGTTTTCCTGATTTTCTATCATATTGTACACAAATGCGGGTAGATCCCCCTAAAAGTCTTCCTAGAAGGCACTTCCCTCCTTCTTCAGCGTCACGAAGCCAAGTCAGAATATTATCTACGATTGCTCAATCAAAACAGAAGCTGCCCTCTTCCCTCCTTCCATGAGATCCAACGGTTTCATGGACTTGGTTGCTGTCTACCAAGTGGGATAAGAAACAACAAATACGTGAGTTTTAAAAAAAAAATTGTAAAGAATATAGCTTTGGACTATAAATTTAGTCGCAATACTGAATAAAAATAAACATGTTTGTTTTTAATTTTGATAGCAAATAAAAATTTTCATTAATTATTGGATTTGAATTTTTATCATTAATTCAAACCCTATAAGTAAAGAAAATTTTATTCATTATAGAATAGATTAGAAATTTAATGTATTTGAAATCATGAATATAACTTAAACTAATCATGAATATTTGAAGTACCTTTTACTCTGATAATCTGCAAACAAATAAAAAATATTTAAAAAATTTATTCCCTTTAAAAGATTAGATTACTTACAAGCGATCCAGAGCTCTTTTCAAACAATTTCGATCTCGTTTTATAAAATAAATTACCGGTCGTTCGTTTTTATTTTTTTTTTTTTTTTTTTTTTTTTTTTTTTTATATTTGTTTCAGCAGATTTTCCCTAAACAAGCAATACAGAAAGACTTTAGCATAACATAACTAATATCCCCATGGGGATAAAATTTTAATCCGGTTACAAAGAGCATATTCCGGCACGGGGAATATAAATTTCCCCTAATGTAAAGACATTTTTCAACAGAATAGAGACCGCTTTTTAATCTTTTCGGAAACCAGCGATCGCTTTAAGAAAGTTACCGAAGATTAAAGAAAGAAAAAAAATGGTTGGTAGAAGATTCATCTTTTATAAAGCAAGCTAATATGCTCAAACAAAACTCTTTCAGTTCTAAGAGTTTTAGAAGAAGATTTATAGCCAAGCTCATAATCTTTTGCCTAAGATGGCATTAGAATTCTTACTGATCTTGGACCGATTGCCGCTTCTTCCAGGTTTGGGGGAAAACGCTTGGGGAATAACCAAGATGGCTCCCTTTGCATAAGTTCACGCCTTGCCGCCCAAGTCACCGGGGTAATTTGTTTCAATCGATTTAAATTCTTCTGAAAGTGCAAGCTTTAATGGCTTTCGGAGGCATCTTAGTTTTAATTAGAGTAGGGATTCGTAAATTTTTGGAAGGAGGAATTCCGCCTCCAGAAATTAAGTTGGGAGAACTTCTCATTAAGATTCATTTCCTGGATGTTCTGCGCTTTAGTTAAAAGTGTGTTGATGTGGGTAGAAATGTTTGAAGAGTTTTTTTTGTCATCTTTTTGTCTGTTTTTCGTATTCAAGGAATGAGACTGATAATTCTTACGACTGATTTTGAAGATCTAATTAGAGAAGAATGTTTTGTTGCTTTGACAAAATGTCTGCTAAAGTGTCGTAAAAGCATTTCTAGCTGGATGGATTAAGTTATTCATTTTTAACATGTTGTAATAATTAATGTGATTCATTTCGTAACATGTTTTCAAATTCTTAGTTTTTATTAATTTCAAAGGATTTGCTGCATAGTTTATATTGCCAAACGTCGACAAAGAAATGCTAGAATTTTATTAATTAATCGAATCATACCCCTTTTTAATATAGAATTTTTGTTGTTTTATAATGACAAGCATTGAAAAACAATAATGAAATTTCAACAATAAGTTGACAAAGAAATTGAACAATAACTTGAGTGGGGAATTCTTATTAAATATATAGTTTATATTGCCGAACATCGACAAATTCATTAAAGGATTAAAAAAAACAATATAAATAAAAATATTTACATTCATAAACATTTATGCAACATTTTCTGCATTCTTTTATTTTTGTTTTTCAAATTATTTGAAAAAAAAAGATACTTTTTTTCTCTAGGATCAAAATTTAAGAAGATTGGAAAAACTGACACAGAAATTTGGGGAAATAGCTCTTCTCAGAGTTTCTAGCTTAGAATTCTGTAGTACAGCTTTGCGACAATAGCTATTGCCCGTTTATTTGTCTTTCATGCAAATCTATGAAGGAAGTTTTTGCAGATAATGCTACGTCCGCGTGGTTTGAATATTTAAGCTTGTACTTGCGATTCAGTTTTTCGTAATCTATGTAAATTTCTGTACAAGACTGCTTTCAACTGCATTTAAATGTAAATTTTATCGGACAAGTTAACTCGGAACTTTTCTAACTCGTCACTGCTTAGTGTTTTTGATTATCTAGTATTAAATTTCAACATTTTACTTGATTTTAGGGAATTTCAAGAATTTAAATATTATGACAATATACAAATGATATGATTTATTAATTTTTTGTTAACAATATTTGAAATTGTTCCCTGCTAAATATAATCATTAATTGGTATTTTTGTTTAATACATTACTCACTAGAATTAACTGAGATAGAAATAAATTTATAATCCTTAGTTAAAAAATGATATGGGGCCTGATGACAGAGTGACTGGAGCTCGGTGCCACAGGTCACTGATTCAAATCCCGGCGGTGCCATGGATGCTTGCAGTGCTTTGCAATCCACTTTAAACCGTAGGTAGAGGTCTAATATGACTGTTGGGCTTAGGGCTACCCCGTAAAAAAATATTCCCTTTCTTCAAATCTATCAGTAAGCATAAGGCCTTGGCCTTCCATGGGGAAATTTCCATTTTTTTAATCATGTGAGTTTTCATTCTTTGCAGAGTTTAACTTTTTTTCTAAATTAAGCAATGCCTTTTTCAAATTTTGTATTTTGCATATGCTATAAAGAGGTCGTAAACATAAACTTATATGTTACATAGACTTCCTACTTAAAATGTAAAGGCAGTAGCAACATTGTGAAGATAACTAATGGATTTTATAACTAACGGAATTTGATTCGAAAACTCGACAAGTAATGCCGAACGGATAAAAAGCAGATGTTATTGTTCGGAGTTCTCATTTCAACTAAATTTTCTTTTCAGAACTGAACTAGTCACAATAAATCAGTAAACCGGAATGTCCTTTCGTTTGACTCGAGGATGTGCGGATAAAAGCGCGACCTCTCAGATGTTATTGTTCGAAGTTCTCATTTCAACTAATAAATGTAAAATTCGTTTACAACGTATGCACCCGACTGTCTTGTATAATGCTCATTCTGTTTCGTAACTTCAATGCAATGGAAAATGGGGCCTGATGGCCGAGTAACACTAGCGCTCGGTGAAACAGGTTTCGGGTTCGAGTCCCAGTGAGGCCATGAATGTTTGTACTGATATCAATTTCTTTGAAGATGTTTGGCAAACTATATATTTAATTAGAATTCCAATTCAACTTATTGTTCAAGTCAACTCATTGTTGTTTTTCAATGCTTATAATTAGAAACCACAAAAATTTACATTAAAGAAGTTGCATGCGTTGATAAGTAAATAAAATTCTAGCATTTCTTTGACGATGTTTGGCAATATAAACTATATATTTAATAATTTAAAGAAACGAGGGATTATAAAAGAATGGCATGAAAAATGAAAGAAAATAAGAATCTTGAAACATGTTAGGAAATGAATCACATTCTTACTTTTACTATTAAGCCTTAAAATTGCAATTTAATCCATCCAGAGAAATGCATTTACGGCACTTAAGAGGACACTTTGTCAAAGCAACAAAACATCCAACAAGACTTCCTATTCAAATTAGATCTCCAAAACCAGTCGAAAGAATTATCAGTCTCATTCCTTGAATACGAAAAACAGACAAAAAGAGGTGAATGACGAAGAAAATTTTCAAACTTTTCCTCCCACATCAGCATACTTTTAACTAAAGCACAGAACATCCAGGAAATGAATCTTAATGATAAGTTCTTCCAACTTAATTTCTGGAGGCGGAATTCCTCCTTCCAAAATTCACGAATCCTTACTCTAATTAAAACTACGTTGAGTCCGAAAGCCATTAATGCTTGCACTTTCAGAAGAATTTAAATCGATTGAAGCAAATTACCCCGGTAACTTAGAGCGGCCAGGCGTGAACTTATGCCAGGGAACCATCTCGGTTATTCCCAAGCGTTTTCTCCAAACCTGGAAGAAGCGGCAAACGGTCCAAGATCATCAAGAATTCTAATGCCATCTTAGGCAAAAGATTATGAGCATGGCTATAATCTTCTTCTAAAACTCTTAGAACTGAAAGAGTTTTTGTTTGAGCGTATTAGCTTGCTTTGTAAAAAAGAATCTTCTACCAACGATTTTTTTTTTCTTTCTTCTTCCTTCTTGAGTAACTTTCTTAAAGCGATCGCTATCTTCCGAAAAGATTAAAAAGCGGTCCCTATTCTGTGGGAAAATGTCTTTACATTAGGGGAAATTTATATTCCTCGTGCTGGAATATTTTCTTTGTAATCGGATTAAAAATTTATCCCCATGGGGATATTAGTTATGTTACGCTGAGTCCTTCTATATTGCTTGTTTAAGGAAAATCTGCTGAAACAAATACAAAAACAAAAATGTAAACAAAAAAGGTAATTTATTTTATAAAACGAGAGCGAAATTGTTTGAAAAAATCCCTGGATCACTGTAAGTAATCTAATCTTTTAAAGGGAATATTATTTCTTATTTATTTATAAGAGTAAAAGGTACTTCAAATATTGATGATTAGTTTTAAAAATGCCTCGTTTCATCGCGTTTTTTCAGGACATTTTCGTATTTTAATTAGTTATTGAACGTTGTAAAACTGCTTATAAAGTATAAAACGTTTAAATTTAAATGTTTTGTTGCTGTTAGTTTGATATAGTTTTAGATTTTATGTTTAAATTAAAGCTTAGACACTTAATGAGTTTTATTTTGCGTTTAATTCAACTATAATAAATTATTTGTTTTAGCCATTATTAAAGATCTTATTTATTTATAAATTTTCTGTTAAAGAAAAATGGAAAGTTTTTGTTGATGAATTTAAACTTGTTATACTTTTTATGATATCGTAAGAGAAATATCCGATTTCAAATGGAAAAATGTTGTCTTTCTTGATTTGTAGACAGAGCTTTGTTTAGCTTTATATACCGCTTCCTCCTCCTATTCAATATTAATAGATTTGGGTTGTATCTGTATAAAATCTACCAACACCTGATTTCATTAAGAATGTCTTCTTTTTTATTCCAGGGATCCCTTACATTAAATTCTATTCTGTGCTTTGTATAATAAATAAAATTGCACGATAAAATTCAAACCCTGCAAGCTTCCGTATTTTTCTGGAAAAAGACACATAAATCAGTAAGTCGAAAAGGGATAAGGGAGTTGTGTTACCCTTAGGATATCCATTCCATTTTGTGAGATGCAATATTGGGACATTATAGGATATTCACTGTGATGCACCACGGGTGAAACTGCACATCTAATCTGCTCATGTAATTGCAAATGATTTTAAGTCAACTTATAGTACTTTTTATTTTTCACTGTTGTTTTCCAATGCTTATTATTAGGAATCAACAAAATTTTAAATTAAAATGAGTGTATGTTTGATTAGTTAATACAATTCTAGCGTTTATTTGAAGATGTTTGAAAATATAAACTATATATTTAATTAGAATTCAAACTCAACTTATTGCTGATTATTCATTGTTTTTTTTTTTTCCAATGCCTATCATCAGAAAACAACAAAAATTCTATACTAAAAAGGGTGTATTATTTGATTAGTTAATAAAATTCTGTCATTTCTTTGACAATGTTTGGCAATATAAACTATATATCTAATAATTTAAAGATACGAGTGATTATAAAAGGATGGTACGAAAAATCACGAAATTAAGAACAAACTAAGAATTTGAAAACATGTTACGAAAGGAATCACATTCTTACTTAACTATTAAGCGTTTTAATTGCAATTTAATCCATCTAGAGAGAAATGCATTTACGGCACTTAAGAGGACATTTTGTCAAAGCATCAAGATATTAAACAAGACTTCCTTTTCAAATTAGATCTCCAAAACCAGTCAAAAGAATTATCAGTCTCATTCCTTGAATACGAAAAACAGACAAAAAGATGATGAAGAAAACTTTTCAAACTTCTCCACCCCCATCAACACACTTTTAACTAAACAGAACATCCAGGAAATTAATCTTAATGATAACCCAACTTAATTTCTGAAGGCGGAATTCCTCCTTCCAAAATTACGAATCCTTACTCTAATTAAAACTAACGTTCCTCCGAAAGCCATTAATGCTTGCACTTTCAGAAGAATTTAAATCGATTGAAACAAATTACCCCGGTGACTTAGAGCGGCAAGCCGTGAACTTACGCGAGGGAACCATCTCGGTTATTCCCGAAGCGTTTTCCCAAACCTGGAAGAAGCGGCAATCGGTCCAAGATCATCAAGAATTCTAATGCCATCTTAGGCAAAAGATTATGAGCTTGGCTATAAATCTTCTTCTAAAACTCTTAGAGCTGAAAGAGTTTTTGTTCGGGCATATTAGCTTGCTTTATAAAAGATGAATCTTCTACCAACGATTTTTTTCTTTCTTTCTTTTATTCTTCGGTAACTTTCTTAAAGCGATCGCTGTCTTCCGAAAAGATAAAAACCGGTCCCTATTCTGTTGAAAAATGTCTTTACATTAGGGAAATTTATATTCCCCGTGCCGGAATATTTTCTTTGTAATCGGATTAAAATTTTATCCCCATAGGGATATTATTTATGTTACGCTAAAGTCTTTTTATACTGCTTGTTTAAGGAAATCTGCTAAAACAAATACAAAAAAAAAAACGATTTGGTAATTTATTTTATAAAACGGGAGCGAAATTGTTTGAAAAATCCCTTGGATCACTTGTAAGTAATCTAATCTTTTAAAGGGAATAAGTTTATAGATATATTTTTATTGGTTTACAGATTATCAGAGTAAAAGGTGCTTCAAATATTCATGATTAGCTTTAAAAAACTCTGGATTCGTCACTTTTTCAGTACATTTTCGTATTTTTATTAGTTACTGAAAGTTATAAAACTGTTTTATAAAACATTTAACGTATATAATTAAATATTTTTTTGCAGTTGGTTTGATATATTTCAGACTTTAGGTTTAAGTTCAAGCATAGAGACTTAGTCAGTTTTAATTTGCTTTTTTGAACAAGTACAATAAATTAGTTGTTTTAACAATTACTAAATATCTTATTTATCTATTAATTTTCTGTTAAAGGAAAACGAAAGTTTTTGTTCATGAATTTGAAGTTGTTATAATTTTGTGGTACTATAAGTGGTACAATAATATTATATTAGGTTTTCAAATGGTACTATATTAGGTTTACAAAAGGAAAAAGTTCCGTTTCTTGATTTATTTACAGCGTTTTGCTTAGTTTTTTTTATCACTCCAACTACCAATATCAATAGATCCCGGTGGTATCTCTCAGAAAATTACCATCATGTTACTTCATTAAAAATGTCTTTTTTCTTTCTGGGATCACATACAGTAAAATCATTTGTATTAAAAATTGTATTGCACTAAAAATTCAAATTCACACTAATTAAACTTTTTATTTGCCATCAAAATAAAAATAAATTGTTTTTATTACTAAGTAATCCAACAAAATTTATAGTCCAAAGCTATACTCTTTACAACTTGTTTTAAAACTCGCGTACATCAAATAATGCCGCTATGATACACCACGGATAACGTTGTACCTTTGATCTGTTCATGTATTGTGATTTTCATTGTTTTTTTTTAAAATGCTTATCATTAAGAAAACAACAAAATTCTTCTTTAAAAAGGGTGCATGATCGCCTCATGTATTATATTTCTAGCATTTCTTTTAATATGTTTGGCAGACAAGTGATTATAAAAGGATGATATGAAAAATGCACAAAATAAGAATCTGAAACATGTAATGAAATGAATTACACTCTTACTTATCTATCAAGCTTTAAAAATGCAATTTAATCCATCCAGCGAAAAAATACATTTAGGACACTTAAGAGTACATTTTGTTAAAGCAACAAAACATCCTTTTCAAATTAGATCTCCAAAAATTGTCGAAAGAATTATCAATCTCATTCCTTGAATACGAAAAACAGACAAAAAGGGAGGAGATGACGAAGAAAACTTTTCTAAGTTTCCTACCCGCATCAACACATTTTTAACTAAAGCACAAAACATCCAGGAAATGAATCTTAATGATAAGTTCTCCCAACTTAATTTCTGGTGGCGGAATTCCTCCTTCCAAAAATTGACGAATCCTTACTTTAATTAAAACTAAGTTGCCTCCGAAAGCCATTAATGCTTGCACTTTCAGAAGAATTTAAATCGATTGAAACAAATTACCCCGGTAGCTTAGAGCGGCAAGGCGTGAACTTATGCAAGTGAACAATCTTGGTTATTCCCAAGCGTTTTCCCTAAACCTGGAAGAAGCGGCAATCGGTCCAAATCATCAAGAATTCTAATGCCATCTAAGGCAAAAGATTATGAGCTTGGCTATAAATCTTCTTCTAAAACGCTTAGAGCTGAAAAGTTTTTGTTTGACCATATTTAGCTTGTTTTTGAATCTTGACCAACTATTTTTTGTCTTTGGTAACTTTCTTAAAGCGATCGCTGATTAAAAAGCGGCCCCTATTCTGTTGAAGAATGTCTTTACATTAGGGAAATTTATATTCCCGTGCCGGAATATTTTTTTTTTGTAATCGGATTATGATTTTATCCCCATGGGGATATTAAGTTATGTTACGCTAAAGTTTTTATATATTGCTTGTTTAGGGAAAATCTGCTGAAACAAATACAAAATAAAAGTGCTCGGTAGTTTATTTTATAAAACGAGAGCGAAATTGTTTGATAAAATCTCTGTATCATTTGTAAGTAATCTAATCTTTTAAAGGGAGTAATTTTTAATATGTTTTTTATTTGTTTGCAGATTATCATAGTAAAAGGTGCTTCAAATATTCATGATTAGTTGGAAAAAAAAAAAACTCTGGATTTATCGCGTTTTCAGTATAGTTTCATATTTTAATTAGTTATTGAACGTTGTAAAACTGCTTACAAAACATTTAACGTATGCAATTAAATGGTCAGGTGCTGTTTTCATATAATTTCAAATTTTAGCTTTTAAGTTTAGCTTAGAGATTTTATGAGTTTTCTTTGGTTTTTTATTCAACCAAATTAATTGTTTTAACTATTACTAAACATTTTATTCATTTATAAATTTTCTGTTAAAAGAAAATGGAAGTTTTTTTGATGAATGGAAACTTGTACTTTAGTGATACTATAAGAGAAATATACGATTTTAAATGAAAAATTATCTTCTTTGATTTATAGACAGCTCTTTTTTCAATTTTTTTGTCACATCTTCCTCCTACTGAATATTAATATATATTGCTGGTATCTCTCCGAAAGCTACCAGTATTTAATTTCATTAGAAAATGACTTTTTTCTTTCTAGGATCACATAAGGTAAAATATTTTCTATACAAAAATTTTTTGTTCTAAAGCTGACAAACACCACTTGGTCTGATGCCTTAAGGCAAACGCTGCACAGACATTTATTTGAAGATCAAAATAAAAATGCCCCAGCAAAGATCTATTGAACCGGGACCTACGGTTTAAAGTGGATTTACAAGCATCCATTCCGCCGGGACACGAACCCGAAATCTGTGGTACCGAACGCCAGAGTAGCCACTCGGCCATTTATACAATATACTTGTATGATAAAAATTCAAACCCTCATTTTAAAATTTTTATTTCATATCAAAATAAAAAAAAATGCTGGTTTTTATTGATATACCACAAAATTTATAGTCCAATGCTTTATACTTTACAACTTATTTTAAATTTAATACATCAAAAAATGCCATTATGATATACCACAGGTAACACCGTACATCTGATCTGCACATTTAATTACAAATGATTTCAAGTCAACTTATTGTTGATTATTAATTGTTGTTTTTCAACGATACGACTCTAGCAGAGAGTCTATGAGTACAGGAAAAGCCTGGCATTTATTATAATAAAGTAAAGTAAAATTTATTAATTCTGTATTTAATAAATTTAAGTTACTTAACTGATAAATTAAAAATATGTATCAAGATTTTGAACATAATAATTGTATGAAAAATATATCGCATCTGGTAATAATAATAACAGAAATTGTTACGTACGGGTAATCCCGATGCTAGGGACTTGTCCGAATTCCGAATTCATGAATCAGTACTTAAAAATAAAATTACCACTGCTACCCATGTGCCACTGGGACATTTTTAAATTCACTTGGTAGGGAATTTTCAGTTTTAGCTCCACTTTTATACATGGAATAATAATTCTTCTTCCATAAAGGAACTGCGTGATTTATGAATCATAAGGAATCATTTTTATCTTTCAAACTTTCCCGAAGTGGGCACTGCATTTATGTTATTTGTAGCAATTCCTGTGACAACAGCTAGTGCTGAGTGATCATTCTCGAAATTAAAATTGATAAGAACCTATTTAAAAAATTCTATGGGACAAGACAGATTACGCAATTCGGCTATTCTATCATCGAAAATTACATGACCCGAAAATTGAAACTTTGCTGTCATTGAGAATTTTGTTGATCAGAAACCAGAAATTTTTTTTATAAATAACATTTTTATTAAGAATAACCTGTAATTTTGGTTCAGTATCCCTTTTAAATTAAAAGTTCATAGTATCGACCAAAAACTATACTTATTTTAGGTAGTATTTTATTAAAAGGTGAATGCAATAAGGATACTTTGTATTGAAGGAAAATTTGAAAAATTTGAAAAATTTGAAAAATTTGCCACTGGCCACAGGTGGTATAATTACGCCACTGATTTAGTGTCTGGTTGTTAAGCCAAAAGTATGATAAATCTGGTGAAAAGATTCTTCTTTGATTCGAAATGATGGTTTGGTTTGTTGTTCTACGGTTATTTTGTGCCCACTTTGGGCTAATTAGACCGGAACTTAAGTTCCGGGAGCAGAGACCGGGCTAATTAGTTCGGAATCCACTTTCAAGTGGATTCCGAACCACTAACAAACATCCATGCCATTGTCAGAATTCAAATCTGAAGCCTGAGCTACCAATAGTCAGATGAACAAACATCCTAAGAGTGCATCAAGGAGATTCACCTCCTCCTTTGATCCTACTTGAGGCAAAAGAAAAACTTTCGATGTATGAATAAATCATACCTATATATGCCTTTTGACGTTACGTGTCAAGTTTTGTATACACTTTTCCTTGATAATTTTTTGATTTGTACCTTAACGTTGGTGGGTTTCATATATCACTTATGTATATCGCAAACAGCCCATCGACGAATGAGGAATGGAGGTTAGCACCATTCGTAAAGGGGTGTTTTAAAGGGAGGGCTTTTTGGGGGATGTCTGCCCACAATGTGCCGTTTGAGAATACACCAGAAACTCTCACCAGGCACCTGATTATCGATGCGAGAGGATTTTTATATTGCCATAGTCACCATCGATTCTCCTAGTTACTGAAAAAGCAGTGACTGCAACAATGCCTTCAGCGGATACGAACCACATCCAGTGCACGTTCCCACTAAGCCACGAGTCGGGACTCCTTGATGGTGAACTAAACTGGATGCAAAGGTAGACTGAAAGTTATTAAGCGATGCCGAACGGGCACCTACTACATCTATTCCTGCCCGATAAATCTCTAAGCTGTTGGCTTTTTCATTGGGTTTGAGGAGGAATAGAAAAAGGTGAGAAAATCCTAGTTGGCACTCTTGGGAAATGGTCACTTCACAACAACTTCAGCGACATCATTTCAAAAACTGTAAAGGGGTATTTCAATACATAACGTAATTCTACATGCCATTCAAGGGAATGTTTCTTCGAAATTGTGGTGGTACTCACTGAAGTGGTACATAGTAAACTGTTGTATAATCTTCACAAATCCATGAGACAGAAATACCACTTAGAAGTTACACATGAAAAATTAACTATCATGAAATAAAAGGAATTATAAGATTTAAAAATTTATTTACAAGGAAAATGAATACTATTTGATTCATGTAAGGAAGTGAGCCAACAAAATTGTAATGGGGGAACAATGTTAAGAGGTAACGAGCTAAAACTAAACTATTACCACCAAAGTTGAATTTTACTACTCGGTACTAAACAGAAGACAATGGTTGTAAAGTTTAACGCGCACGCATGCCATTTGTTGAAGGATCTTTAAAACGGGGGCATTAAAAGCAGACGTTGGATTCTCTGGTAGCATGAAATGCATCCAAGTGAGGTATAAAACGGGTGAACTCCAGTTTTATGTCTGTTTACCATGGGAAGTTTCTTTTCATTTTTGTTTTAGTACACTTCCAGAAAAAAAATAATTCGGATGCTTTTTAAAGAATTGGCTAATGATGAAATTAAAAACAGGACTAAGAAAAAATGTTTCTAATACAAAAGCGTTTACCATGTAAATGTTATTATTTTCTTGCATAAAACGTAGCTTGAAGTTGTTATTCTTAATTAATTAATTATATTTTTGTGACTTAAAATAATAATAATACCTAATAAACAACACAAACTCTAGCATCTCGGTGTCAGATGTTTCGGGTTTGGCGCCATGGATGTTTGTAGTGATTTAGAATCCACTTTAAACCGTATGCCCCGTTCAATACAACTGTAGAAATACAATACAACTGTACAACTGTCCAATACAACTGTAGAATCTTTGGGCGTAGGACTGACAATCCTACCCCATAAAAAAAAAAAACAACTCATGTCTCGAAATCTACCAGTAGGCAGATGGCCTTGGGCGACTATGGGGCTGTTGCATCAATGAAGAAGTACTACTTGGTGCTTGGTTGTTCAGCCATCCATATGATAAGTATGGTAGAAAGATCTTTCATTGATTTTGAAAAGGAAGAATGGAATTCTACAGGCTATTCCTGGCAATGTTTTCCGAAATTGTGGCGGTACTCACTGAAGTGGTACATTGTAAAAATGTAGTATCATCTTCACAAATCTAAGACGGTATCCAAATAGATCAGAAATAGACATACCTATATACGGTATCCAAATGAAGCAAAAATACTGTGCAGAAGCCACACATTAGAAATTACCTACGTATTTATTTATAAAATAAAAGGAATGATTAAAGATTTAAAAATTTTATTTACAAGGAAAATGAATATTTTTTTATTCATGTAAGGAAGGGAGTCAACAAATTGAATGGGTCAACAATGTTAAGAGATAGAGCCCTAAAACTAAACTATTACGACCAAAGTTGAATTTTACTGTGGACACTGAACAGGAGACAATGGTTGTCCAAAGTGCAACTTCGCGCGTGCCATTTATTGATGGATCTTTAAAACGGGAGGCATTAAGAGCAGACGTGGGATTTTCCGGCGGCATAAAAATGCATCCAAGGAGGTATAAACCGGGTGAACTCCAGTTTTAAGTCTGTTTACCGTGGGAAGTCTCCTTTTATTTTGTTGGAGTACACCTGCAAAGAAAAAAACAACCTCGGATACTTTTAAGAACAGGCTAATTATGAAGTTTAAAAGAGGCGCAGTGAAAAATTGTTTCTATTACCAAAAATATTTCTCGTGTAATTATTATTATTTTTGCATAACACGTAGCTTGAAGTTGTTACTGTTAGTTAGTTATTTTCTTAAAATGCATTTTAATTTTGTTAACAAAATAAGTTTTAATAAAAGATAATAAGTTTAAATATTTTTGTAATATATAGCAATATAAGTAACAAAAAGGATTTAAAGTAAAAAATATTAGAATGATATAAAGTAAGAACGAAAAACATGAAGAGAACTTTATTCTTTCAGATGAGATATAATAATACCAAATATACAATACAAAAATTATAAAATAGTACTTGGCATACGAGAAAAAAAGTACTACTTTTATAGCGAGCAGAAATAAATATAGGGATTGCTAAATAAGACCCAGCAAATGGGGGCCTGATGGCTGAATGATCAACGCTCGAGTGCCACAGGTTTCGGGTTCCAGTTCTGGTGGTGCCATGAATGTTTGTAGTGGTTCGGAATCCCCTTTAAACAGTTCCTACATCTATTTCTGCCCGATAAATCTCTAAGCCGTTGGTTTTTCATTGGGTTTCAGGAGGAATAGAAAAGGGTGAGAAATCCCTAGTTGGCACTCTTAGGGAATGGTCACTTCACGACAACTTCAGCGACATCATTTCAAAAACTGTAAAGGGGTATTTCAATACATAACGTAATTCACATGCCATTCAAGGGAATGTTTCTTCGAAATTGTGGTGGTACTCACTGAAGTGGTACATTGTAAACTGTTATATAATCTTCACAAATCCATGAGACAGAAATACCACTTAGAAGCTACACATGAAAAATTAACTATCATGAAATAAAAGAAATGATAAGATTTAAAAATTTATTTACAAGAAAAATGAATACTATTTGATTCATGTAAGGAAGTGAGCCAACAAAACTGCAATGGGTCAGCAATGTTAGAGGTAAAGAGCTAAAACTAAACTATCACCACCAAAGTTGAATTTTACTACTCGGTACTAAACAGAAGACAATGGTTGTAAAGTTTAACGGCACGCGTGCCATTTGTTGATGGATCTTTAAAATGGGGGGGCATTAAAAGCAGACGTGGATTCACCGGTGGCATGAAACACATCCAAGGGAGGTATAAAACGGTGAACTCCAGTTTTATGTCTGTTTACCGTGGGAAGTTTCTTTTCATTTTGTTGGAGTACACCTCCAAAATAAAAAAAAAAAAGTATAGGCTAATTATAAAGTTAAAAAAAAGCACAGTAAAAAAGGGTTTCTCATATAAAAAGTGCTTACCATGTAATTATTATTATTTTTTACATAACATGCAGCTTGAAGTTAGTTAATTATATATATTTTTTTCTCTTAAAATACATTTTTATTTTGTTTAATGAGATTTAGAAAGTTTTTGCAATATAAATAGCGAAAAGATTTAAAGCAAAAATAGATTTGTTTTGGTTTGTCGCTCTACGGTCGTCTTTGCACACGAGGGCTAAACAGACGGGGGCTTACAGTTTAAAGTGGATTCCGAACCACTGTAAGCATCGATGAATCTGCCAGGATTTGAACCTGAAGTATGGATACAGTGAGCAGAAATAAATATAGGAATTGCTAGACTAGACACAGTAAATGGGGGGTATGATGGACGAGTGAATTGCACTCGGTACCACAGGTTTCGAGTTCGAGTTCCGGCGGGGCTAGGTATGTTTGTACTAGTTCAGAATACACTTTAAACTGTTCTGGCTCCTGTCTAACCTTTGATTAGATAGACCATTGATATTAACCATTAAGGTTCCGGTCTAATATAACTGTAGATTCTGGGGTGTAGGATTGACAACTCTACAGCGTAAAAAAAAAAAAACAACTGATGTCTCGAAATCTGCCAGTAGGCAGACGGCCTTGGGCGACTATAGGGCTGTTGCATCACTGAAGAAGTACAACTTAGTGCCTAGGTGTTTAGTCATAATCATGGTGAAAAGATCTTTCAATGATTTTGAAAAAGAAAGATTGGAATTCTACAGGCCATTCCTGGAATGTTTCATCAAAATTGGGGTGGTATTCAGTACAGTGGTACATTGTAAAATGTAGTATTGTTTTCACAAATCCATTTAACAGAAATGCCACTTAGTAGTCACTCGTTAAAAAAATTAACTATTTATTTACTCATCAAATAAAAAGAATTATTAAAGTATAAAAAATTTATTTACAAGGAAAATGAATTCTATTTAATTCATGTAAGGAAGCGAGTCAACAAAACTGCAATAGATTAACAATGTTAAGAGGTAAAGAACGCTGAAACTAAACCATCACCACTAAAGTTGAATTTTACTGTCGCCACTAAACAGAAGACAATGGTTGTAAAGTTTAACGGCGCGCGTGCCGTTTGTTGATGGATCTTTAAAACGGGAGGCATTAAAAACAGACGTGGGATTCACCGGTGGCATGAAAACACATCCAAGGGAGGTTAAAACGGGAAAACGGGTGAACTGCAATTTTATGTCTGTTTACCGTGGGAAGTCTCTTTTTATTTTGTTTGAGTACAACTCAAGAAAAAAACTAATCTCGGATACTTTTTAAAGAATAGGCTAATTATGAAGTTTAAAAAAAAAAAAACATAATGAAAAGAAATGTTTCTAATACAAAAAAGTGTTTACTATGTACCTATTATTATTTTTATTTTTGCATTATATCTAGCTTGAAGTTGCTATTGTTAGCTAATTAATGATATTTTTGTGTCTTAAATTATATTTCTATTTTGTGAACAAAATAAAGTTTAGAAAGTATTTTGCAATATGTACAGCAAAAATGGATTTAAAGCAGAATAGTAGTAAAAAATAGGAGAAGGATATAAAATAAGAAAGAAGAGAATTTGATTCTTCCAGATGAAAAAGGCTTGATGGCCTGATGGCTAGCGCTCTGGCCGTTGGAGGCTTCAGGTTCCAATTCTGCCGGTCGCATGGATATTTGTGAGTGGTTCCATGCTAAACTGTATATCCCGGTATAATTAGCCCGATGTGTGCACAAAATGGCCGTAGAGACAAACCAAACTGCCAGATGAAAAATAATAAATATATCGTGACCTCCAGGTTTCGGGTTCGGTGCTATGGATGTTTATAGTGGTTCGAAATCCATTTTAAACCGTAGGTTCCAGTCTGATATTACTGTAGAGAGTGGGCATAGGGCTGATAACCCTGCTCCGTAAGAATAAAAAAAAGAAAATATCTCCTGTATCAAAATATGCCAGTAGGCAGATTTTCTTGGCCCACCATGGGGTTCTTGTTGCAATGAAGTACGACTTAGTGTCTGGTTGCTGAGTCCTAAGTATGATAAGTCCAATGAAAAGATCTTTCATTGATTTCGAAAAGGGATAATGGAATTCTACAGGCCATTCCGGAGAATGTTTCTTCGAAATTGTGGTGGTACTCACTGAAGTGGTACATTGTAAAATGTAGGATTATCTTTACAAATCCATGGTATCCCCTTTAAACTGTAAGCCCCGGTCTGTTTAGCCCTCGTGTGCACATGATGACGAGAAACAAACCAAACCAATTTCAAATCCATGGAACAGAAATACCGCTTAGAAACCACACATTAAAAAATTAGCTACCTCTTTACTCATCAAATAAAAGGAATCATTGAATATTAAAAAAAAGTTATTTAGAAGGAAAATGAATACTATTTGATTCATGTAATGAAATGAGTCAATAAAACTGCAATGGATCAACAATGTTAAGAGGTAAAGAACGCTAAAACTAAGCGGCCGCGCGCGTGTTATTTGTTGATGGATCTTTAAAATGGGAGGCATTAAAAGCAGGCGTGGGATTATCTGGTGGCATAAAACGCATCTAAAAAGGCAATTAAATAAGAAATTTTTTTTTTCGTATGCTATTCCTAGATCATATTGAATTTCAGTCAGAACTCAAATTCAGATCGTCTGAAATATAACGATAAATATTGAGTGAGGGAGCAATGGAACAGGCAGGCGATTACAACACAATCGAACGCCTCACCTCTCCCAGGATGTTTTAGCACTCCTCCATTCATTTCACTTCCCTCCGCCGCCTTCAATCACATGCCTTCCCAGAAGAATTGCTTCCACGTCCTCCCTTCCCTTCGGATCGTCCCTTCCAGTGTTCCATCACCACCCCTTTCGCTACCCCTGCCTCGAACACCGGCCCCGGAAGAAAAATATATAGAAGGTCGAAGAAAGAAGAATGACTCTGAAGAAAGAAGATTTAACTCTTACGTGAGGTGGCTTCAGCTTCTCCTTGTTCAGCCCTCTGAAAAAACAAGATAGAAAAAAAAAAAAAAAAAGTCTTAAAAAATTGCGATAAAAGAATGAAGTATAAAAAGAAGGGGTTGAGAAGAACGAATATTCCAAAAACGGTGGGGGTGAGGGAGTGGAGAAAGAAAATGGATGAAAAAATGCAAGAAAAAAGAAAAAGAAAGAAAATGCAAGGAAAATGAAGTGAGTTTAAGAGGCCCTTCCCCGGTATTTCATCCCACAACCAAATCCTGACATAGAGGAAAGCTTTTTCGCCAAACCTGGACTCTGAGGGTGGAGGAAGTTATTTCCCCAAAATCGTTTGCGTTCGGGAATGATAATATCATTCGCTCAAGAAAAGAAAATGTAACAACTTGTATAGGGAGCGAGGAAGAATAAAAAAGTTTAAACTCGAAGCACTTCTTCAAAGTCTTCGCCCGGTTGCAGGTTTTTTCTGAGGAAGAAATATTCAACTTTTCGTCGAAGTTCTGATAGAAGTTTTTACTTTTTATGAGTAGCACCTGTAAGTGGGCCAGTTGAATTTTCATTCTTGCAGGTATATATGTCTGAGAAATATTAATATAAACTATTCAAGAATAATTTTTAAAAATTATGATCGTCACATGTATTGACTCCTTAATGTGAATATTACACAAAAATAGTATATTAATATGCATAAATAACTTCAATCCTACTATGAACTGTAGCCTTCTGTTGCAACTGTTAAATTATTGATATATTATTTTGCTATTTAAAGTTAAATAAATATTGAATAAAAAAGCAAGATATATATATATATATATATATGCTAATAGCAAATATATTATTCATTTTATTACATCACTAGTGTGTTAAAAAGCAATACAGTTTTATTTCAATATATTCCAACTATAAATAGATAATTAAATAAAAAAAATATACTATGCATACTATTCCTACATAATAATGAATTTAGTCCGAATTCAAATCCAGATCGTCTGAAATTCAACGATAAATATGGGATGAAGGAGCAATGGAACAGGCAGACGATTACAGCACAATCGAACGCCTCACCTCTCCCTGGATGTTTTAGCACTCCTCCATTCATTTCACTTCCCCCGCCGCCTGCAATCGTCTGCCTTCCCAAAAGAATTGCTTCCACCTCCCCCCCCTTCGGATCGTCCTTCCAGTGTTCCAACACCACCCCCTTTCGCCACCCCTGCCTCGAACACCTGCCCCCGGAAGAAAAATATATAGAAGGTCGAAGAAAAGAAGAATGACTCTGGAGACAGAAGATTTAAGTCTTACGTGAGGTAGCTTCAGCTTTCTTCTGGTTCGGCCATCTGAAAAAACAAGGTAGAAAAAAAAAAGAAAAACTCTTAAAAAATGACGATAAAAGAATGAAGTAGGGGTTGAGAAGAACGAATATTTCAAAAAGCTGGGGGGGTGGGGGTGGAGGAAGAAAATGGAAGAAAAATGAAGTGAGTTTAAGAAACTATTCCCCGGTATTTCATCCCATAACCAAATCCTGACATGGAGGAAAGTTTTTTTCGCCAAACCTTGAATCTGAGGGTGGAGGTAGGTGGAAGTAGAAAAAAGAAAAAGTTCCTTCCCAAAATCGTTTGCGTTTGGGAACGATAATATCTTTCACTCAAGAAGAAAATGTAACACCTTGAATGGGGAGCAAGGAGGACTAAAGATTTTAAACTCGAAGCACTTCTTCGAAGTCTTTGCCCGGGTGCAGATTTTTTTCTGAGGAAGAAATTTTAACTTGCCATCGGAGTTCTGACAGAAGTTTCTCTTTTATGAGTAGAACCCGTAAGTGGGTCTGTCGAATTTTCATTCTGGGAGAAATATATGTCTGGGAAATACAAATATTAAATATTCCAGAATAATTTTAAAAAAATTATGATCTTTACATACATATATTCTAATGCAGCTGGCAAACACTTGGACACCTTGGTCTTGATGCCTTAAGGCAAGCGCTGCACAGACGTTACTCACTTTGTATCACCCAGAGGGCGCGTGTAACTTGAAGATAAGCCACGGACGCGGAGTAACAATGTCCCCGCAACGCTCTACGATCCTATTAGGACCGGGACCTACGGTTTAAAGTGGATTCCGAACCACTACAAACATCCATGGCACCGCCGGGACTCGAACCCGAAACCTGTGGTACCGAGCTCCAGATCGCTAGCCACTCGGCTATTCAGGTCCATCATCACATGTATTGAATCCCATATAATGGGAGCAATCAATATAAAAAAGTGAATTAAATCTCTGGTTACAGATTATCAGAAAGAATTATTTCTACTTGTATGTTACGATAAGAGCCCCATAAGTGGGTTTCAAATTTTAGAGTGAATCAACATTTTCCGCTAAAAATGTTAATACATACACAGTCCAGTCACATTAATGTGACCACCACCTACTTTCGATGTCAACGTGAAATAACCTATCACAAAAGGCAGGTGGAAGCACATTGCAGTGGTGTGTATATTAAGAATTCCACTTAATACCACTTAAATACCCACTTCACATTCCACTTAAAGCCAGAATATTCACGAGTGTATATTGCTATAAAATGGACATACGATATAAACGGATTCCTGACCACTACAAACATCGCCGCCACCGATTCCGAAATCTGTGGCAACGAGATGCCAGAGTTTGTGTTGTTCATTTGGTATTAATATTTTTTTATCTGTGAGTTTGGTTTGGGTTTGTCGCTCTACGGTCATTTTGCGAATACTTTGGGCTAATTAGACCGATCCTACAGTTCGATTCCTACAGTTTTAAGTGGATTGAAAATCACGAACAAACATCCCTGCCACCACCATTCAAACCTGAAGCCTGCAGTAAAACGACCAGAGCGCTAGCCAATTGCCATACTACCTCCACAACGCTGTACGATCTTATTAGACCGGGACCTACGGTTTAAAGTGGTTTCCAAACATTGCAAACATCCATTTCACCGCCGAGACACGAAGACAAAACCTGTGGCACCAAGCGCCAGGTCTATCAGGCCCCCATATATATATATATATATATATATATATATATATATAACGAAATACTGTTTTATTTAGAGAAAAGAAAGCAAGATAGTTTTATTTAAATCTATTCGAAATATACATCAACAATTAAATAAATTGCATGCTATTCCTACATCCTATTGAATTTCAGTCAGAATTCATATTCAGATCGTCTGAAATTCAAAGATAAATATTGAATGAGAGAGCAATGGGACAGGCAGGCGATTACAACACAATCGAACGCCTCACCTCTCTCAGGATGTTTTAGCACTCCTCCATTCATTTCACTTCCCTCCGCCGCCTTCAATCGCCTGCCTTCCAAAAGAATTGCTTCCACGTCCCCCCTTCGGATCGCCCCTTCCGGTGTTCCTTCACCACCCCTTTCGCCACCCCTGCCACGAACACCGGCCCCCGGAAGAAAAATATATAGAAGGTCGAAGAAGAATGAAGAATGACTCTGGAGAAAGAAGATTTAACTCTTACGTGAGGTGGCTTCAGCTTTCTTCGTGTTCGGCCTTCTGAAAAACAAGATAGAAAAACAAAAAAAAAAAAAAGAAAAAATTTTAAAAAATGACGATAAAAGAAGGAAGTAGGGGTTGAGAAGAACGAAAATTCCAAAAGGGGGTGGGGATGAGGGGGATGCTTTTCACCAAACCTTGACTCTGAGGGTGGAGGTAGCTAGAAGAAGTAGAAGGGAAAAAAAAAAAAAAGTTCCTTCCCCGAAATCGTTTGCGTTTGCGACTGATAATATCTTTCACTCAAGAAGAAAATGTAACACCTTGTATAGGGAGCAAGGAAGAATAAAAATTTTAAACTCAAGCACTTCTTCAAAGTCTTCGCCCGGTTGCAGATTTCTCGAGGAAGAAATTTTCAACTTGTCATCGGAGTTCTGATAGAAGGTTTTTCTTTTGGAATGGAACCCGTAAGTGGGCCCGTCGCATATTCATGGGATGTTCATCCCATGAATAATCCCGTTTGAAATCGTTTGCGTTCGGGAATGATAATATCTGTCCCTCAAGAAGAAAATGTAACACCTTGCAATTCTCAACTTGTAACAGAAGTTCAGATAGAATTTTTTCTTTTTACGGCAAACACTTAGACAGCTTGGTCTGGATGCCTTAAGGCAAGCGTTACTGCACGGACGTCACCAGGGGGGCGCGTGTAACTTGAAGATAAGCTACGGACGCGGAGTAACAATGCCCAACGTATCGATCCTCTACGATCCTATTAGGTTTAAAGTGGATTCTGAACCACTACAAACATCCATGGCACCGCCGGGATTCGAACCTCGAAATGGCCGGGAGCCAGAGCGCTAGCCACTGGCCATTCAGGTCCTATTGTCAGCATGGGAGTAATCGTTTATTTACAGATTATCAGAAAGAAATATAACTTGTTTATGTGAGAATAACTTTATATAGGGAATCCCCATTTTTTATGAGATGTGAGCAATCAATATAAAAGAAGTGAATTAAATCTCTGGTTATTAGATTACAGAAGGAAATATTTTAACTTGCCTGCTAAGAGAAGAGCGAAGAGATCTACATTTTCCACTAAAAATGTTTACATATATATGAGGAAAGAATAATTTATGTGGAGATTATGTTCTTCATTTGTTATCATCCCAGTAATTTCAGGCCAATAATTTCACTTTTTTACAATATATGAAAAGAACTGAAATTATTGGCCAGTTACAGATTTTAGGAAGAAATTTTCAAATAGTCATTGGAGTTCTGATAGTTTTCTTTTATGAGTAAAAATTGGGTCTGTCGAATTTTTTTTTTTGGAGAAATGTATGTCTGAGAAATACAAATATTATATATTCAAGAATAGTTTACAAAAGAATTATGATCTTAACATGTATGGAATACCATAAAATGGGAACAATCAATGTAAAAGAATTAAAATTAATGGCTAATTACAGACTTTGGAAAATAAAATTTGCAACTTGTATTTTATTCATAAATGGATTCTAAATTTTTATTTGTGGATTCTAAATTTTTATTTGCCCACCTTTGAGCTTCAATATATTCCTTTCTCCACCTAAGACGTCATCCAGGCAACAAAATGAATGCTAAGGAATAATTTATAAAAGGATAGTATTTTTCATGTGCATTGTAATCCATGTAATATAAAAGAAATGAGTTATTGCCCAGATACAGATTACAAGAAAGAAATGCTTTAACTTATGACAAGAGTCCCGTAAGTGGGTTTCGAATTTGAGAGTTAACTCTCTACACTAATATTAGACCGGGACATACGGTATAAAATGGATTCCTGACCACTACAAACATCCCCGGCACCGATTCCGAAATCTGTGGCACCGAGATGCCAGAGTCTGTGTTGTTCATTTGGTATTACTATTTTTTTATCTGCGAGTTTGGTTTGGGTTTGTCGCACTACGGTCATCTTGTGAATACTTTGGACTAATTAGACTCGAACCTACAGTTTTAAGTGGATTGAAAATCACGAACAAACATCCCTGCCACCACCATTCAAACCTGAAGTCTGCGGTAAAAACGACCAGAGAGCTATCCAATTGGAATACTACCCCCACAACGCTGTACGATCTTATTAGACCGGGACCTACGGTTTAAAGTGGTTTCCAAACATTGCAAACATCCATTTCACCGCCGAGACTCGAAGACAAAACCTGTGGCACCCAGCGCCAGGTCCATCAGGCCCCCATATATATATATATATATATAATTGTTCTATTTAAGAAAAGAAAGCAATACAGTTTTATTTTAAATCTATTCGAAATATACATCAACAATTAAATAAATAAATAAAAAATTTTATGCTATTCCTACATCCTATTGAATTTAAGTGAGAATTCATATTCAGATCGTCTGAAATTCAACGATAAATATTGAATGAGGGGGCGAGGGAACAGGCAGGGGATTACAACACAATCGAACGCCTCACCTCTCCCAGGATGTTTTAGCACTCCTCCATTCATTTCCCTTCCCTCCGCCGCCTTCAATCGCCTGACTTCCCAAAAGAATTGCTCCCCCTCCCCCTTCGGATCGTACCTTCCAGTGTTCCATCACCATCCTTTTCGCCACCCCTGCCTCGAACACGTGCCCTCCGAAGAAAAAAATATAGAAGGTCGAAGAAAGAAGAAGAATGACTCTGGAGAAAGAAGATTTAAATCTTACGTGAGGTGGTTTCAGCTTTCTTCTTGTTCGGCCATCTGAAAAACAAGATAGAAAAAAAAAATTGCGATAAAAGAATGAAGTATAAAAAAGGGGTTGAGAAGAACGAATATTCGAAAAGGGGTGGGATGGGGGTGGAGAAAGGAAATGCAAGAAAAATGAAGTGAGTTTAAGAAGCTCTTCCCCGATATTTCATCTCACAACCAAATCCTGACATAGAGGAAAGCTTTTTCGCCAAACCTTGACTCAGAGGGTTGAAGTGCAGAAGAAGTAGAAGGAAAAAAAAGTTCCTTCCCCAAAATCGTTTGCGTTTGGGAATGATAATATCTTTCACTCAAGAAGAAAATGTAACACCTTGTTTGGGGAGCGAGGGAGAATAAAAATTTTAAACTGGAAGAAGCACTTCTTCAAATTCTTCGCCCGGTTGCAGATTTTTTCTGAGGAAGAAATTCTCAACTTGTCATCTGAGTTCTGATAGAAAATGTTTATTTTTTTTATGAGTAGAGCCCGTAAGTGGGTCTGTCGAATTTTATTTCTTGGAGAAATATATTATATTATAAGAAAGAAATGCTTTAACTTATTTGTTAAGAGAAAATGAAAAGAGCCCCATAAGCGGGCTTCGAGTTTAGAGTTAATTTTCGTTTTTTGTGAGAAGTGTCTGTATATGTCTGAGGAGAGAATAAATTATGTGGAGATTATTTTCTTCATTTGTTGTCTTCACAATAATTTCAGGCCAATATCCAGGCCAATAATTTCAGTTCTTTTACAATATATGTAAAAGAAAAGAACTGAGAACTGTCATTGGAGTTGTAATAGTTTTCTCTTTTATGAGTAGAAGTGGGTTTGTCGAATTTGTTTCTTGGATGAAATATACCCGTATGTCAGAGAAACATAAATATTAGATGCTAAAGAATAATTTACAAAAAAAAAAAATATGTTTATATATATTGAATCCCAAATAATGTGGGCAATCAGTGCTAAAGTATTGAAATAATTGGCTAGTTACAGATTTTGGAAAAGAAAATTTTCAACTTGTATTTTATGAGAAGGCCCCGCTCCATAAGTGGGTTTTAAATTTTCATTTATAGATAAATATATTCCTTTCTGTGAGACGTACAAGATGAATATTTAATTTATAAAAGAATTCTGATTTTCCCATGTATTGAATCCTATAAAATGTTAACAATCAACGTTAAAAATTGAAATTGTTGGCTAGTTAACAGATTTTGGGAAAGAAAATTTTCAACCTGTATATTATGAGAAAAGGGCCTGAATGGACGAATGCTAGCGCTCTGGCGCTCGGTACCACAGATTTCAGGTTCGAGTCCCGGCGGTGCCATGGATGTTTGATACTTTAAACCGTAGGTCCCGGTCCTAATAGAGCGTTGCGGGGGCATTGTTACTCCGCGTCCGTATCTTAAAAGTTACACGCGCAAATGGATAATGCAAAGTGAGTAACGTCTGTGCAGCGCTTGCCTTAAGGCATCCAAGACGAAGCTGTCTAAGTGTTTGCCAGCTACACTGGAACAAAAAATATTATGAGAAAGTTCCCATAAGTGGGTTCTGAACTTTTATTCGAAGATAAATATATTCCTTCCGCTGATTTCTCCAAGATGGAATACTAAAGAATAATTTATAAAGGAATATTGTTTTTATTGTGCATTGTAATCCATGTAATAGGAACAATGAATGTAAAAGAAGTAAAATAATTAGCCAGTTACAAATTATAAAGAAGAAATATTTTAAGTTGTCTGTTATGAGAAGAGCCCCATAAGTGGGTTTCGAAATTACATTTTCCGCAACAAGTGTCGAGATATATAAGTCTGGGAAAAGAATAATTTATGTGGAGATTATGTTCTTCATTTGTTGTCCTCTCATGTAAATGCACAATATATGTAAAAGTACTGAAATTATTGGTCAGTCGCAGATTTTGGGGAAAAAAATGTTCCATTTGTGATTGGAGTTTCTTTTATGAGTAGAAGTGGGCTTGTCGAAGTTTCTTTCTTGGAGAAGTATATGTCTGAGAAATACGAATATTAAACATTCAAGAATAACTTACAAAAAGAATTGTGATCTTTACATATATTGAACCCCATATAATGTGAAGAATCAATATTAAAGAATGGAAAATGTTGGCTAGTTACAGATTTCGGGAAAAAAATTTCAACTTGTATTTTTATGAGAAAACCAACATAAGTGGGTTCTAAATTTTAATTTTTAGATAAATATGTTCCTTTCGCTAATATGTATAGAATGAATACTAAAGAATAATTTATAAAGGATACCGTTTTTCATGTGCATTATAATCCATATAACTGAAGAATGACTATACACTAAGTGAAATAATTGGACAGTTACAGATTATGATGAAGAAATATTTCAAGTTGTCTGTGATGAAAAGAGCCCCATAAGAGGGTTTCGAATTTTAGAGTTAATCCGTATTTTTTGCTAAGATGTACAAGATGAATACTAAAGAATAATTTTATAAAGGAATATAATTTACATAAATAATATAATTTTTATTTACATAATTACATAATTTTTATAATTTTAATTAAAGGAATTTACTTGTCTGTTATAAGAAAAGCCCCATAAGAGTATTTCGAATTTTAAACTTAATCCACATTTTCCGCTAAACGTGCCAAAATCTGAGAAAAGAATAATTTATGTGGAGATAACTTTATTTGCAATGAAATGATTCCATATGAAATGAATGTAAAGGAACTTTAATTATTGGAGTTACAGTTATTGGAGAAGGAATTTTTAAAATTGTAATTGAAGTTTTGACGGCAATAATCTTTTATAACTTTTCGAATTTTTCCTGATGAACTATATTCTTTTTGTTAAGGGTTACAAATGAATAGTAAAGAATAATTTATATTCTTATTTGTACTGAATAACATATTAACAAGGAATAGAAAATGATTGAAATAATTGTCCAATTACATATTGCAAAGGTAGAAACGTTTTAACTTGTCTGTAGTGAGAAGAGCCGCATAAATGGGTTTCGATTTTTAGAGTTGTACTATGCAAATTGGGTAACCAGAATGTAATTGGATGGGGTTGGGTTGAGATTCTCGAGGCACGGGTTTGATAACTCATACTTTTATTTACACACTCAGACACTAAGAAACCACGTAAATACAATTAGAGACATATAATATTTAACGCATTCAAAGACAGATGATTAAAAATTCATGGAAGAACTCCACTTCTAAGCCAAAACCCGAAACTCGGATAAGCACAAGGTGAGCGAAATATACTTTCTTTCTGGGGGAGAGTCTGTAGGTCAACTAATACGCTGGGATGCGCTGAATATATTTTTCTGAATGAAAGAGTATAAACTAAAGGTTTTTCAGTGGGAGCGTAAGTTTTGCCGTTCTTCCTCTCGAGTGAGTCTCGTTTCTGACTAACCATTTCCTCTGAACGCCCTTGCCTGTGCGTGGGAGGAAGCATAGTTCCATAGTAATATATTTTATGGCTAAAAGTTACAAGAGGACTATCAAATAATTTATGTGGAGATTATATTTTTCATATGCATTAGATCCCATATAAAACGAACAATAAATGTAAAAAGAACTGAAATCTCTGCTCAGTTACAGATTTTTTGGAGGGAATTTTTAAATCGCGATTGAGCTCTGAAAAAAAAATTAATCTTATGAATAGAATGCCATAAGATAACTTTTTGAATCTTGTCCCAGAAGAACTACATTCTTTTCGCTAAGAGTTACAAGATGAATAGAGAAGAATATTTTTATATTCTTTATTGCATTGAATAAAATATGAGCAAATATAAAAGAACTGAAATCATGGCCTGTCAAAGATTTTAAAAAAAAAGGAAATTTCTAAGTTAGCATATAAGTTTTGTTTCAAGTTTAATAAATCCTATTCAAGTAGACTTTTATTTTTCTTTTCGTTTTCTTCTTCTTTTTTTATTTACTTTATTACTCTATGATTTTACTAGATAATGTTACAAAAATTATTTTCAAAGGAAATAAATTTAATTGATTTTTGAAATTTTACTGCATACATATTTTTGGTCGAATTCATTGATTTTTATTTTTCGTTGGGGGTTATTACATACATTGGATTTTTTTTTCTTTTTTGAAAATAGACAATTTAAGTTTGATAATATATATTTTTTTCCTGTTGGAGAAATATATTAGTTTCGCTTATTTTTAGAAATTCAATTGCTGTTGTTGTTACATATGGCTTTATTGGAATTTAATGCAAACAAATTTGGCCACTTTTACAGTAGAAAAAAAGAACATATAAACAAACTAAAATTACAAAGGGAAAAAGACCAGACATTCTTAACAAAAGGCCTTAAAAACAATTAGAAACAAGCTAAATGTTCTAAGGATGAAAATTTAAAAAAGCTAGAAGTACCAATAATAAAAGTCCGTATGATCAGGACGTGTTTTCTCATAACCTCCAGTAAAGATTACACAAATCACCATTCTGTTGTAAGTTAAAGAGTCCAGTCTCAAGAAAAATAACTAGATGGGCCTTATTCATTTCTCTGTCTTACAAAAAACGTACATATCAGACTTCACGAATTCCAACTTTGGGCAGACTTTGGCCACACGCAGTCGTGCCCACTTCTTAATTTAAAACTGTCAACAGCCTCTTTGCGAATTTTTCTATTCATCCCCGATTATCTCTTCTGACTTTTCCTTTGATGTTAGATAATAATTCACATATATACGATGACTTACTTTTGATTTTTTTTTTTTTTACTTTTCACAAATATACGATGACTTACTTACTTCTAAAAGAGTCAAGCGGGATAGGACACTGTCCAGAAACTTCTGTCCCTTTTTTGCCACATTATCTGCTCTTTAATTTCCATCCATTTCAACATGTGATGGAATCCACTGGAAAGTGATGTATATACCATTTTCATTAAGGAACTTTTATATCTCATTTTTTATTTTGGTTTTTTTTTTGTGATAATTGCCTCTAGGATTACTAGAACATCAACAACCCCTCTCTACACAAATCATTTTAATTTCTTGAAATTTAGCTCCAGACAGGCCCCTAGCATTCCACTGTAGTATATTCAATGTAAAGTTCGGATGACGCACAGCCATAATTATAAGGCAAACACATAGCCTCTAGTAGATACTCATTTAGCAACAACCAGGAGGCACGTATGACTTAAGTTTGCCACGGACGTGAGTAACATTATCTCCCATTTAAAATATATATTTACACTCATGTCCATAAATTAAGGATAATGTAGTTCAGGCAAAGAAAGAAACAGAAGGAAAAACAAATTTGACTTATTTGTAAAATCTATTTATTAAACAAAAAGGTAAAGAGCAAAAAAAAGATGCTATATGTTCGACATAATTAATAAAAATTGCAATTTTTTCCCTGAGCAAATTTCAAAAAAGAACCTATTTACAAAAAAACAGTATAACATGGTTAGTATGATGGTTAATATGGAGTATGTCTCCCGGACGATGCAATACAGGCCTTACAACGCCTAGGCATGCTGAGTATCAAATCAATCAATCTGATCTTGGGGAATAATACACCACTCATCAACAATGCCCTCCGAAGTTCCGGTTGACAGGTGAGAGGGTTGACGGCCGGTATTCGTCGGCCAAGCATATCCCACTCATGCTCTATTGATACAAGTCCGGTGAGTATGTTGGTCAATCCATACGGGTGATATCCTCCAATTGAAGCGTATTTGTCTACAATGTTTGCACGGTGAGGACGGCGTTGTCATCCACAAACAGAAATTAAGCAGCCATGGCGCCCCGAAACAAACGTGCATGTTGTTCCAGAATGACATCCTCGATAGATGTGGCCTGTCATCGTTACACTTTGAACATGCAGGTCAGTTCTGGAACCAATAATAATTCCTCCCCAAACGAGCCATCCTGCACCACCACCCTTAAAGGTGTCGTTCAATGGTGTTCTCTTGGTAGTAACGGGCACCTGGCGCTCTCCATATGAAAGTCCGGCGAGAATCAGACTGCAAACTAACCTGGACTCGTCGAGAAAAATATCACACCAGACCACTGTTGCGGTGTCCACAATGCATGCTCTGTACTCCAGGTTAATCGCAGGCGACAGTGGAGTAGCCGATAAGCGATAAGTGGATAAGTGGAACACATCTGACTGGCCTACGAGCATATAGACCAATGTGCCCTAAGCGTCTGTACGCGGTCTGCCTTGAAACTGTCGTACCAGTAGCTGAAGAGAGCTGACGAGACAGGTCTGATGCTGTGCTCCGTCTGTTTCTTTTGACAGTAACTGATAAATACAGGTCCTCATTCGGCGTTGTAACTCGGGGGGCGACTTGTGATGTAACATCTATATTTACCATCATCTTGAATCGTTGCCAAAGCCTGAGATGACACCTGGGATTCCAAGTTCCTCGGATACTTCCAGCTGGGTACGTCCACATTCCAGTCGTCCGATGATTCTACCACGTAAAAAATCATCAAATGCTTTCCTTTGTGCCATAACTATGCGGTTATTGCACTGAAAGTCTTTTAAAGCGCTTAAGAACAATTTTACGTCTTTGCCACCATTCCTTATATACCCCTCTCTACACTCTCGTCATTGTGACGTACTATCCTCGCCATCTGGTGGTTTCCTGTAATTTGCATATTCTTCTTCAAGATGTGTGTGATAACTCCTACAGGTGAAATTTTTATTTTAGAGTTCAATTTCTGTGTGATTCTGAATTATCCTTAATTTATGGACATGAGTGTATATTTTTAATCCTTTTCTCTGTATTTTTTTTTTTTTTAAATTTAAATGGAGCCCGGCTAGTGGCTATGGCAAGTAACGCGTGAGCCGCTGGTGATCTACTGCCTGCTTTGTTGTAGACACTGCTTCAAAAAAAAAAAGGGAGGACTTGATGGAGTTGTGATGTTCAGCCTCTTGCCTTATTATTCGACTGCCTAGTGGATGTTCTCCGGGTTTTCTCCCATACGATCCAAAAATGCAGGGTAATTCTATCTTAAAGTCCTCCGAGAGCACTGCCCTCTTTCTTATGGTTAGCTGTTGGTGGGGTTAAACGGGCTGTTGTGATAGTCAGACTTCTACCTACTGGTGCAGACTATCACAACAGCTAACCATTTCCTTCCATCTATGAGCAGATTGCTTATGGGATGTCCATCCCACTGCAGGACACCGAGGATTAGGCACACAAACACGCATATATATATATATTACATTAGTGACCCTCGTGTTCCACTTTATATGCCACGATTATCCTTGTGATGATTCACAACAAGAGAACGTAGACTTTCGGGAAGAATTTTGGGGGAACTGAACCCTCATTTGTGGGTCTAGTTGAGGAAAAAGAAAATTTTCACACGGAAGCCTAACTATAACGCTATTTAAATTTCTAAATCTAAAATTCTAAGTCTCCCTCATTTCTAAAAGCACTGACCGCAACGAACTCCATGAGTGGATTTGAACCGACCTCTTCTGAACTATTGGTGTTCTGGATGGTGAACCTGGTGGGAGTATTCTAAGTTTCCTTCCATACGATACGCAAATGCAGGTTTCCTCTTAAAGTCTTCCCGGTAGGCACTTCCCCTTCTTCAGAGTCACGGAACCAAGTCACACTTCCTACCCACTGGTGCTCCATCCCAACAGAGGCTGCCCTCCGCCTTTTCCCTTCTTCCATATGACCACACCGGTTCTTGGACTTTTTCTACATGTTGCTGTCTACCGAGTGGTATATGAAAAAATAATCTAAATAATCTTTTCTAGCAGCTTACTTTATTTTTTGTAAAATATTTTCTTTAAAAAATTTTCATGGTCTCAGACAATTTAGCGCCACACGAAACAAAAGGGCATCATATCAAATTACGCTTATTTTTTTCTCTTTTTTCAAGTTTTTTCTCAAGTGGAGTTATTGTGAATGCAAGGAAAAATAGGTGTAGACTTCCTAACAGTTAAGATCTGTATGCTTTATTTTAATCTTATTAATTAATTTACAAAAACCGATGTAGTGGTTTGGAATTCACACTTTATACCGTACGTCTCGGTAGAGCATTAGACGTAGGACTGACAAAACTACTCCGTAAAAAGAAAACATCTCCTGCCTCGAAATCTCACAGTAGGCATACGGCCTTTGGCCCTACCATGGTGTTTGTTGCACCAATGAAGGAGAAGTACTGCTTAGTGCCTGGTTGTTAAGCCGTAAATATGATAAGTCAGGTGAAATGATTCTTTATTGGATTCGAAAAGAATGAATGGAATTCTACATGCCATTCTGGGAATTTTCTTCGAAATTGTGATGGTACTCGCTGAAGTGATACATTGTAAAATGTAGTATTATCTTCACAAATCCATGAGACATAAATACATCTTAGAGGCCATACATTAAAATATTAATTACCTATTTACTCAACAAATAAAAGGAATTATTACAGATTTTTAAAAAGTTATTTACAAAGAAAATGAATACTATTTGATTCATAAAGAGAGTAAACAAAATTGCAATGGGTCAACAATGTTAAGAGGTAGAGCTCTGAAATTAAACCATTACCACAGAAGTTGAATTTTACTGTGGACACTGAACAGAAGACAATGGTTGTAAGTATAACGGCCCGCTTGCTATTTGTTGATGGATCTTTAAAACGAGAAGTATTAAAAGCAGATGCGATTCTCTGGCAGCATAAAAACGCATTCAAGGGAGATATAAAACGGGTGAACTCCAGTTTTATGTCTGTTTACCGTGGGAAGTTTCCTTTTGATTTTGTTTGAGTACACATCTCCAGAAAAAAAAAAATGGGATACTTTTTTAAAGAACAGGCTAATTATGAAGTTTAACACAAAAAGCACAGTGAAAAAATTTTTCAAATATAAAAAAAGTTTACAATGGTTTTAAAGAAGAAAAAAAAAAAGTTTTTTTTTGCATAGTATGTAGCTTGAAGTTGTTAGTGTTAGTTAGTTAATTACATTTTTTCATTTCATTCTATTAGCTCACACTCTCCCTATATATATCTTGTTCAAATTTTCAATCGTTCATAAAATACTTTTTTTCATCCACACTCAAGTTCAAATACAGTTTTTGAACTTGTAGTGGATGACAGCGAATGTTAATACAGTTTTTAAATATTAATACATTCATTAAATTTAATGAATTAATTTTAGTTTTTGTTTTAGATTTAAGTTGTATGTATCTACCAATAGATGGCGCCAGATAAACTTAAATAAATGAATGAAAATTCTGTATAAAGGACGTTCTGCAATATAGTGAGAAAAAGAGTTGGAATTGACTCTAAAAAAAAATTTTATATATTACTTATTTTTATATTTTTCTTTTTAAAATACATTTTTATTTTGTCATCAAAATAAGGATCAAAAAGTTTTTGCAATATAGATAGCAAGAAACGGTTTAAAGCAAAAAAATAGGAGAAGGATATAAAATAAGACTGAAGAGAACTTGATTCAGCAAGATGAAACGCGGCCTGTTGGCCAATTGGTAGCGCTGGGGCAGTTGGTACCACAGGCTTCAGTTTCAAATCCTGGCGGTGGGAGGGATGTTTGTGAGTGGTTCGGAATCCCGTTAAATAGTAGGTCCCGGTCTAACTAGCCTAAAGTGTGCAAAAAATCACCTTGGAACAACAGTCCAACTATGTAATTGTAAATGAATTCCAGTCAATTCATTGTTGATTTTTCATTATTGTTTAATGCTTATTATTGGAAAAAAACAAATATATATTAAAAAAGGTTGCATGATTTAATTAGTTAATAAACTTCTGTCATTTCTTTGACGATGTTTGGCAATATAAATTGAATTTTATTAATTTTAAGACAGCAGTGATTATAAAAGAATGGAATGAAAGAAAAATACATGACATATATGAAAAAAAAACCGTGAAGTGAAATACATGAAATTAAAAAAAACAAACAAAGAATTTGAAAACATGTAACAAAAATTAATCACATTCTTACTTAACTATTAAGCGTTTTAAATGCAAATTAATCCATGCAACGAGAAATTCATTTACAGCACTTAAGACATTTTATCAAAGCAGCAAAACATCCAACAAGACTTCCTTCACAAATTAGATCTCAAAAACCAGTCAGAAGAATTATCAGTCTCATTCTTGAATACGAAAAAACACACAAATATGGGATAATAACGAAAATTACTTTTCAAACTTTTCCATCCACAACAACACACTATTAACTAAAGCACAGAACATCCAGAAAATGAGTCTTCATGATAAGTTCTCCTAACTTAATTTCTGGAGGCGGAATTCCTCCTTTCACAAATTCACGAATCCTCACTCTAATTAAAACTAAGTTGCCTCAGAAAGCCATTAATGCTTGCACTTTCAGAAGAATTTAAATCGATTGAAACAATTTACCCCGGTAACTTAAAGCGGCAAGGCGTGAACTTGTGCAAGGGAACCATCTTGGTTATTCCCAAGCTTTTTCCCCAAACCTGGAAGAAGTGGCAATCGGTCCAAGATCATCAAGAATTCTAATGCCATCTTAGGCAAAAGATTATGAGCTTGGCTATATCTTTCTTCAAAAAAACTCTTAGAGCTGAAAGAGTTTTTGTTCGAGTATATTAGCTTGCTTTATAAAAGATGAATCTTCTACTATCCATTTTTTCTTTATTCTTCAGTAACTTTTTAAAGCGATCGCTGAAGATTAAAAAGCTATCCCTATTCTGTTGAATAATGTCTTTTGCGTTAGGGAAATTTGTATTTCCCGTGCCGGAATATTTTCTTTGTAATCGGATTAAAGTTTTATCCCCATGGGGATATTAGTTATGTTACGTTAAAGTCTTTCTGTATTGCTTGTTTAGGAAAATTCTGCTGAAACAAATACAAAGAATAAAGTGCTGGGTAATTTATTTTATAAAACGAGAGCGAAATTGTTTGAAAAAAACCTCGGATCACTTGTAAATCATCTAATCTTTTAAAGGGAATTAATTTTTAAATATTTTTTATTTGTTTGCAGATTTTGAGAGCAAAAGGTGTTTCAAATATTCATGATTCGTTTTAAAAAACTCTGGGTTTGTCGAGTTTTCAGTACATTTGCGTATTTTAATTAGTTATTGAACGTTGTAAAACTGTTTACAAAACATTTAATGTATAAAATTAAATATTTGCTGCTGCTGGTTCGATATATTTTACACTCTAGGCTTTAGTTTAGGCCTAGAGAATTAATGAGTTTTCTTTTTTTTTATTTAACTATATTAGTTGTTTTAAATATTACTGAAAAACTTAATTTTAATAATTCAAATGCATCTTATTATAAATTTTCTGTTAAAGGAAAATTGAATTTTTTTGTTGATGAATTTAAACTTGTTATACTTTTGTAGTATTATAAGAGAAATATACGATTTAAAATGGAAAATTGTTATCTTCTGTGATTTATAGACAGCTCTTTGGCTTATTTTTTTTTTTTTTTTTTTTTTTTTGTCCTTTCCACGGTCTACTGAATATTAGTAGATTGAGGTGACATCTTTATGAAAACTACTAACATCTGATTTCATTAAGAAATGTCTTTTTATCCAGGGATCACTTACATTAAATTCTATTTTTATTCTATAATAAATAAAATTGCACTATAAAAATTCAAACATTGCAAGCTTCCCTATTTTTGCTGGAAAAAGACGCATTAATCAGTAAGTCGAAAAGTACCTTAGTGTGGCTTGAAAAGATAGGGATAAATGTGTTGTGTTATCATTAGGAATATCCATTCCATTCTGCGAGAGACAATATTGGGGCGTTGTAACATGTTGGCTGTGATGCACCAGGGGTGATGCTGTACATCTGACCTTCTCGTGTAATTGTGAAATTCAGTGTTGATTTTTCGTTGTTGTTTTCAATGCTTATCACTAGAAAAACAACAAAATTCTATATTAAAAAGGGTGTTTGATTTCATTAGTTAATAAGATTATAGCATTTGAGCATGTTTGGCAGTATACATTTAATAATTCCAACTCAACTTGCCGTTAATTTTTCATTGTTGTTTTTCAATGCTTATTAGAAAAACAACAAAATTTGTATAAAAAAGGGTGTATGATTTGATTAGTTAATAAGATTATAGCATTTGACCATGTTTGGCAGCATACATTTAATAAGAATTCCAACTCAACTTGCCGTCAATTTTCATTGTTGTTTTTCAATGCTTATTAGAAAACAACAAAATTCTATATTAAAAAGGGTGTATGATTTGATTAGTTAATAAGATTACAGCATTTGACCATGTTTGGCAGTACACATTTAATCAGAATTCCAACTCAACTTGCCGTTAATTTTCATTGTTGTTTTTCAATGCTTATTAGAAAACAACAAAATTCTATATTAAAAAGTTGAATGATTTGATTAGTTAATAAAATTCTAGCATTTATTTGACCATGTTTGGCAATATAAACCATATATTTTTCATAACTCATATATAACTCATATATTTCAGCTCAACTTATTGTTCAAGTCAACTTATTATTGATTTCAATGTTATTTTCTAATTATCATTAGAAAACAACAAATATTAAAAAGGGTGTATGTGAGTGATTATAAAATGATGGCATGAAAAACGCACGAAATTAAAAATATGGTAACATGTAACGAAATGAATCATATATATTTATCAAGCGTTTAAAAATTAAATTTAATCCATCCAGAGAGAGAAATGCGTCTTCGGCACTAAGAGGACATTTTGTCAAAGCAACAAAACAACCAACAAGACTTTCCTATTCAAATTAGATCCATAAGACCAGCCGAAAGAATTATCAGTCTCATTCCTTGAACACGAAAAACCGACAAAAAGAAGAGAAGAGCGTAGAAAATTTTTCCAAACTTTTCCACCCACATCAACACGCGTTTAACTAAAAGCACAAGAACATCAAGAAATGAATCTTAATGATAAGTTTCCTCTGAACTCAATTTCTGGAGGCGGAATTCCTCCTTTCAAAAATTTACGAATCCTTACTCTAAATAAAACTAAGTTGCCTCCGAAAGCCATTAATGCTTTGCACTTTCAGAAGAATTTAAATCGATTGAAACGAATTACCCCGGTAACTTAGAGCGGCAAGGCGTGAACTTGTGCAAGGAACCATCTCGTTATTCCCCAAGCGTTTTTCCCCAAACCTGGAAAGAAGTGGCAATCGGTCCAAGATCATCAAGAATTCTAATGCCATCTAAGGCAAAAAAGATAATGAGCTTGGCTATAAATCTTCTTCTAAAACTCTTAGAGCTGAAAGAGTTTTTGTTCGAGAATATTAGCTTGCTTTATAAAAGATGAATCGTCCACCAACCATTTTTTTTTTTCTTTCTTTTCTTCTTCGATAATTTTCTTAAAGCGATCGCTGTTTTCGGAAAAGATTAAAAAGCGGTCCCTATTCTGTTGAAAATGTCTTTACATTAGGGGGAAATTTATATTCCCCCGTGCCGGAATATTTTCTTTGTAATCGGTATTTTTATGATTTTATCCCCATGGGGATATTAGTTATGTTACGTTGAATCGTTTTATATTGCCTTGTTTTAGGGGAAAATCTGCTGAAACAAATACAAAAAACAAAAGTGCTCGGTAATTTATTTCATAAAACGAGAGCGAAATTGTTTAAGAAATCCCTGGATCACTCGTAAGTAATCTAATCTAAGAATAAAGTTTCAAATATTTTTTATTTGTTTGCAGATTATCAGAGTAAAAAGGTGCTTCCAAATATTCATGATTAGTTTTAAAAAACTCTGGATTCATCGAGTTTTTCAGTATATTTTAGTAGTTTAATTCGTTATTCAATGTTGTAAAAAACTGTTTATAAAACATTTAACGTATACAATTAAATGTTTCTCTGTTGATTTGATATAGTTTTCACATTATAGGTTTAAGTTTATGCTTAGATATTTAATGAGTTTTATTTGTTTTTTATTCAATCAAATTAGTTGCTTTAACTATTACTGAAAAACTTAATTTTAAGAAATCAAATGCAACGTTTCTTTCCCTAATGCAGCTGGCAAATATTTAGACCGTGATCTTTTATAGCATAAGAGTTGCAACGACGTTACTCACTTAGCACTACACAAGAGATGCGTGTAATTTTGAAGATAAGCTACGGGCGGGGAGTAACGATGCCCCCGCAACGCTCTACGATCCTATTAGACCAGACGTGCGTTTTAAAGTGATTCCGAAGCACTATAAACATCCATGGCACTCCCGGTACTCGAACCCGAAGCCTGTGGTATCGAGCGCCAGATCGCCAGCCACTCGGTCTTTAGGCTCCCTCAAATGCAACGTATTTATTTAAACATTTCTGTTAAAGTATATGGAAGTTTTTGTCGACGAATTTAAACTTTTGTACTTTTGTGGTACTATAAAAGTAACATGAGTTTTTCAAATGGAAAAATTTCTCTTTCTTGATTTATAGACATCTCTTTGTTTGCTTTATTTTATCACTCCCACCATCTACAGAATATTAATATATTGAAGTGATATCACTCAGAAATTTGCCAGCATTTTTGTTTCATTAGAAAATGTTTTTTATTCTTTCTGAGATCACATACAGTAAAATATTTTCTATAAAAAATAGTATTGCACGATAAAAATTCAAATTCACACTAATTAAAATTTTTATTTGCTATCAAAAAAAACAATAAAAGTGTTTGTTTTTATTAGGTATTCCAACAAAATTTATAGCCCCAAAGCTATACTCTTTTACAACGTGTTTTATAACTCACGTACTTCACGAAATTTCGCTAGGATACACCACGGGTAACGCTGAACATCTGATCTGCTCATGTAATTGCAAATGTTTTCAAGTCAACTTATTCTTGATTTTTCATTGTTGTTTTCAATGCATATTATTAGAAAACAAAAAAAAATAATATTAAAAAGGGTGTAGGATTTGATTACTGAATAAAATTTAGCAATTTTCATGACCATGTTTGGCAATATAAATTAGATATTTAATTAGAAATCCAACTCAATTTACTGTTGATTTTTCATTGTTGGGTTTTTAGTGCGTATCATTAGAAAACAACAAAATTCTATATTAAAAGTTGTATGATTTGATTAGTTAATAAAATTCTAGAATTTCTGTGATCCTGTTTTGCAATATAAATTATACATTTAATAATTTAAAGAGACGAGTGATTATAAAAGAATGATATGAAAAATGCTCGAAACTAATAATCTGAGAACATTTAACGAAATAAATTACATTCTCACTTAACTATTAAGCGTTTTAAATGCAATTTAAACCATAGAACGAGAAATGCATTTACGGCACTTAAGAGGACATTTTATGAAAGCAACAAAACATCCTTTTCAAATTAGATATCCAAAACCAGTGAAATAATTAGCAGTATCATTCCTTGAATACGAAAAACAGACAAAAGGGGTGGAGGACGAAGAAAAGTTCCAAACTTTTCCACCCACAACAACACACTTTTAACTAAAGCACAGAACATCCAGGAAATGAATCTTAATGATAAGTTCTCCCAACTTAATTTCTGGAGGCGGAATTACACCTTCCAAAAATTCACTAATCCTTACTGTAATTAAAAAACAAGTTGCCTCCAAAGCCATTAACGCTTGCACTTTAAAAGAATTTAAATCGATTGAAACAAATTACCCCGGTAACTTAGAGCGGCAAGTCGTGAACTTGTGCAAGGCAACCATCTTGATTATTCCCAAGCGTTTTCCCCAAACCTGGAAGAAGCGGCAATCGGTCCAAGATCATCAAGAATTCTAATGCCATCTTAGGCAAAAGATTATGAGCTTGGCTATAAATCTTCTTCTAAAACTCTTAGAGCTGAAAGAGTTTTTGTTCGAACATATTAGCCTGCTTTATAAAAGATGAATCTTCTACCAACCATTTTTTTTCTTTGGTTTTTTTATTCTTCATTAACTTTCTTAAAACGATCGCTGTCTTCTGAAAAGATTAAGAGCGGTCCTTTTTATTCTGTTGAAAAATGTCTTTACATTAGGGAAATTTATATTACCCGTTCCGGAATATTTTCTTTGTAATCGGATTAAAATTTTATCCCCTTCGGGATATTAGTTATGTTACGCTAAAGTCGTTTTATATTGCTTTTAGGAAAACTCTGCTGAAACAGATACAAAAATCAAAGTGCTCGGTAATTTATTTTATAAAACAAGAGCGAAATTGTTTGAAAAATCCCTGGATCACTAGTAAGTAATGTAATCTTTTAAAGGGAATAAATTTATATATATTTTTATTTTTTTGCAGATTATCAGAGTAAAAGGTGCTTCAAATATTCATGATTAGATTTAAAAAAACTCTGGATTCGTCGAGTTTTCACTATATTTTAATATTTTAATTAGTTATTGAACATTGTAAAACTGTTTTACAAAACATTTAACGTACACAATTAAATGTTTTGTTGCTGTTGGTTTGATATATTTAAGACTTTAGGTTTAGAGATTTAGTGAGTTTTATTTTTGCTTTTTTATTCAACTAAATTAGTTGTTTTAACTATTACTGAAAATCTTAATTTTAACAGATCAAATGCGTCGTATTTATTTATGAATTTTCTATTAAAGGAAAGGGGAAATATTTGTTGATGAATTTAAACTTGTTATACTTTTGTGGTACTATAAGAAAATATTTCAAACGGAGAAATATTATATTTTTTTATTTATAGATAGCTTTTTTAATCACTTCCTCCGCTTACTGACTATTGATAGGTTGATTGGTTTGTAACTTTACGGTCATTTTGTGCACACTTTGGGCTAATTAGACCGGGACCTACAGCTTAACGTATTAATAGGTTGATGTTGTATTCTATGAAAACTACCAACACCTGATTTCATTACGGAAATACTTTTTTTCCATGGGATCACATACACGAAAATTCTATTCTTTTTCTATAACAAACAAAATTGCATGATAAAAATTCAAACCCTACAATTAATGAAAATTTTTATTTTGCTATCAAAATTAAAAACAAACAAAATTGATAGTCCAAAACTATACTCTTTACAATTTTTTTAAACTCATGTGTTTGCTGTTTCTTATTCCACTTGGTCGACAACAACATCAGACTAAGTCAAGAACCCCCTGTGATCTCATAGAAGCTGGGAATGGGGGGGGAGCAGCTTCTGTTGTGATGGAGCACCGTAGGTAGAAGTCTGATTCGGCTTCGTGATGCTGTAGAAGGAGGTAAGTGCTTTCCAGGAGGATTTACGAAGGTGATACCCGCATTTGTGTATATTATGGGAGAAACAAACAACAACAAATTTGTATTTAACGAAGCTCCTTGGCTACAAAAGAAAGCCGCAAGCCTCTATCAGGGAAAACATCAGATGAGGAGAAAAATTCAGTGCATGAGATAGCAAGCAAAGTAGAAAAGAAAATTGTTCTTTGTGGTGGCGATTTCTTTCTTGAGCATTGGTGATGCTGGTGATATAGCATGATTGCAGCCGCAGGCTACCATCCTGGAAAAACTTCAGATGAGGAGAGATATACAGTGCATGAAACTGCAAAGTAGAAAAAGGAAGCTGTTCTTTATGTTGGCGATTCCTTTCTTGAGCTTTGTGGATGTTGATGGTTTGGCATGGTGGCAGCCGAGAGCTTCTAACTCGGAAAAATTTTAGAAGAGGAGCAAATACAATTCATGAACAGCAGAAAGGTTTATGGGAAAAAATCAGGAAACAGGAACTATATACTTAATAATTTAAAGAGGCGAGTGATTATAAAAGAATGATATGAAATATGCACGAAATTAAGAATTTGAGAACATGTAACGAAATTAATCACATACTTTCTTAACTATCAAGCGTTAAAAAGGGCAATTTAATCCATTCAGCGAGAAATGCATTTACGGCACTTAAGAGGACATTTTGTCAAAGCAACAAAACATCCTTTTCAAATTAGATCTCCAAAACCAGTCGAAAGATTTATCAGTCTCTCCCTTGAATACGAAAAACAAACAAAAAGCAGGGGATGACGAAGAAAACTTTTCAAACTTTTCCACCCACATCAACATACTTTTAACTAAAGCACAGAACATCCAGGAAATGAATCTTAATGATAAGTTCTCCCAACTTAATTTCTGAGGCGGAATTCCTCCTTTCACAAATTCACGAATCCTCACTCTAATTAAAACTAAGTTGCCTCCGAAAGCCATTAATGCTTGCACTTTCAGAAGAATTTAAATCGATTGAAACAAATTACCCCGGTAACTTAGAGCGGCAAGGCGTGAACTTGTGCGAGGGGAACCATCTCGGTTATTCCCCAAGCGTTTTTTTCCCAAACCTGGAAGAAGCGCCAATCGGTCCAAGATCATCAAGAATTCTAATGCCATCTTAGGCAAAAGATTATGAGCTTGGCTATAAATCTTCTTCTAAAACTCTTAGACCTGAGTTATGAAGTTTAAAAAAAAAAAAGACACTGAAAAAAAATGTTTCTAATACAAAAAGTGCTTACCATGTATTATTATTATTATTATTTTTTTTTTGCGTAACATGTAACTTGAAGTTTCTATTGTTAGTTAGTTAATTATATTTTTTTCTCTTAAAGTGCATTTTTATTTTGTCAACAAAAACAAGACTTAGAAAGATTTTCCAATATAAATAGTATCAAGGATTTAAGACAAAAATAGGAAAAGGACGTATAATAAGAAAAAAATAATATCAATAGAAAGAAGAGTATTTTATCCTGTCAGATTAAAAATAATAATTCCAACTAAACAACACAAAAGTACAAAATAGAATTTAATGTTGACATACGAAAAATTAAAAGCATCCTTTTTACAGCGAACAGAAATAAATATAGTATTTGCTAGACTAGACCCAGTAAATGGGAGTCTGATGGCCGAGTGATTAGTGCTCTATACCACAGGGTTTCTAGTTCAAGTCCTGGTAATACCATGGACGTTTGTAGGGGTTTGGAATTCACTTTGACCGTAGGTCGTGGTCCCTAATTTGACTGTAGAGCGTTAGTCATAGGGTTGACAACCCTATCCCGTAAAGATAGGATAGGGATGTCAGGTTAAACAGATTGTCTTTGCCACCATGGAGCTGTTGCTTCAATAAAGAAATATAATGTAGTGGAAAATGACCTCAAATTAAAAAAATACTTAAAATTAGTTAATTAAAAACTAACAATAGTGATGTTTCATTTGACTTCGAGTCTAAACCTCAGATACCAGCCTTGAAGGTCTGTAAAGCGCATATCACACAGGTTTGTTTCGTTACCTTCAACGTGAAGCAAACTGGCCAAGCAGCTAAAATAATAAGTTTAAGATGCGCATGGCCTTTGACAAGCTTGTTTGAGCTGTAGAAAAGTCAACTAATCATAAATAGAGCTGTCCTAATTGGTTTCAGTAAAATTGGGGACAGAACGCTTCATGAGATTGAGTTTCAGAGGATAAAGTCACTATTTGGTGGCAATGGCGGTTTGCTTTTACATTGAAAGTAACAAAACAGGCCCGTCTGATAAGTCTAAATAAATTGCGATTGCACAATATGTTTGTAGTATAGCAGGCCCTCGATGATGTTTATATAAAAACTTTGAGTTTATTATATTTTGAATTTCTAGTCCTCAATCAAAATGATCAACATTTAATATCATATTTTTAATTTCATTGTCTATAAAAAGCATGTTGAGCTACTAAGCTATATTAAGTCGTTTCAAAATTCGATGAATGACGCAATTCAAACGGAAAGCTTCCGTGTCTATTCAGGATTGATTATTTGAAAGTAGTAGACAATCTATGATGTACCCTGAGTAAAGCTGCATTTGTTTATGCATCTACCTTTGTCGTTATGCCTGTCAATGTAAAAAACTAGTTTTTGTGGAATTAACGAAATAAGACGTCTCAAATATATTACAAAAGCAAGTCTCTTTTTACCTGTAATCAAATTTCTTTTTCATAAAATAATTTTTAAATTTGAAAAAAATTATTATAAATTAATATTTTTGAAAAAAAATTAAAAACATCACATTTTTCACTTTAGTATTTAAATGCCGTCAAATCTGCTTTTTCATGTTCCCTTTTTTGGGGAGCTGTTGTTGTTTTCTTTGTTTTTTTTTTTTTTTTTTGTGCGGTATATAAAAAAAAAAATTCTACCAAATGCATATTATGAATAAAAAATTAATTAAAAATTGTAATTAATATAAGAAATTCAAGAGATGGCCCAAATATATTATATCACCCTATTACCATGAATGTTACTAGATACGAGGTAATGCTATATCATGAGCATTACCTTGATTTCTATTTTATTTTGATATAAAATATATGATTTTTATATATTTTATATAAAATATTAAATCATATATTTTATATATATTCAAAAATGGGATTTTTAGCTACTGATGAAATTAAAAAGTATTTTTGTACTTACACGTATTAAATAATAGCAGAAGTTGCGCTTAATGCGCCAATAAAGAAACTGCCAATGCGCCAAAAATAGAGACTGTTTTGAATCTATGTTAAACTCTATATCGGCCCATTTTCCACCCAAATCTGATTGACTACTTTGTTTTTAAATAAAGTGTTTTTGAATTTGAAAGTGTTTTGATTATAAATAAAGTGTTTTATATATTTTATGATTTGTCACAAAAATTTTAAGTGTAGATTGGCGTCATTTAAAAACCGCCAAATCTGTAGCTGCGGTGGCGTTAGCGTAAGTATCGTATTTTTTACGTGACTTTTTATTTATGCGGTCCCTATCCCTAGCATAAAAATAGATTTGACTGTATAACTTGCCTCAAAAACTTTAAACCTGTTAACTATGTGCTATAAATCTTTTCAAAAATTAAATATTTTTTTCTTTGTATATGATTAAAATGTGATTCTCGCATTCTGACTGATTTTGCTACATACTGCTGTGTCCAAAAAAGTAAGACCAATAATTTTTTTTTCAAAAACTCTCAATTTATTCTTCCAAATTTATTTCATCGAATTCAAAGTAATCCCCTCCGGACACAATGTACTTATGTCAACATTTTTTCCAGTTCTCAATGCTTGCTAAAAAGTCATCGGCAGGAATGGCCTTCAAAGCTCTCGGGCAAAGCGATTCACGTTGAATCTCTTCAATCGACTAAAAAACGGTGTCCCCGGAGTAGTCTTTTGAGTTTAGGAAATAGCCAGAAGTCCCACAGTGGGAATACGGTGGATGTGGAACGATATGGATTTGATTTTTGGCGAAAAAGTCACGAAGAATCAATGCAGTGTGTTTCAGTACCAATCGAGATTTGACGCGTTTGAGGCCCAAAATGGAATTGGCCGATCCTTTTGAAATTCCAACATCATCAGCAAGGTCTCTTATTCTAAATCGACGGTTTTGCAAGCTCCAAATCTTTAATTTGTTGGACGTGAGCCTCGTAGGTTGAGGTTGAGGGTCGACCAGAGGGCTCTTCATCTTCCATGCGTTCTCTGCCTTTTTGAACTGTTTATACCACTTCTAAACAATTCTTTCCGATATCAGAATCACCTAATGTCATCTGAAACATTCTATAGGTTTCTGCAAACAAAATTTAATGCAAGTCCTTTGCTCAATTAATTCAGACATTTCAAAATGGCCGGAATCACTTTTAGCGTCAACAAAGTCAAGCATAACTCAAACATTAATGAATATTTTGACCTCAAATTTCACACAGATATCAGCGACAGTGCCAGAAACCGAAAAAAAAAAAATCAGAAATTCCATAAGCCCAAGAATTTTAAATTGAAAAATTGGTTGTACTGTTTGGACACATTAATAGTATGTTATAAATCTTTCCAAAAAATTAAATATTTTTCTTTGTGCATAATTAAAATGTGATTCTTACATTATCACAGATGTTGCTACATATCTGCTGTTGTAGTGATGAATGGCCAAGTAAAAGTGCTTGCTATGAAAATAAACCGAAACAAATCATGAAATGCACAATTACACATTTACACAATTTTTCGTTCAATTATACGACTGTAAAATATCTACTTTAAATTAAGATTATTGTTATTATTTTAAGGTTTATTTGGGGCATTTATTTGTGTGGATTTCAAGAAAGTATGATAATAGCAAACAATCGCATATAAACCATTTCCACAAGGAATTGATACTTAATAAAAAGATTTCAAATGCATTAGAGAATTCGTGCAAAAGTCCTTCGGAATTTAAACTTAATTATTGAATGACGTAAAACAGATTAACTAATTACAGTCTAAAAATTTGAAAAAGAATCATTAATTAAATCTTCTGAATAAAAAAAAAAAGTTTTTTAAAATGCTTCCACCCTGAAAGCTTGGAGAAAAGGAGGTCAAATTCATTCTTAATTCATAAGAGCGTAATCGACATTGTATTCTTAAAACCTTATTTTGTACGAATTCTTTTAGGTAACTAGATTAATTAAAATACGTTATATATATCTCAAAAGAAAGAAATACTCCCTTTAATAATTTCTGAAAAATTAAATTAATACTCTCTAGCATGTAGAGCATTAATTCAGATTAGAGAAAACTTTCTTTCAATTCAAATAATTAATACATTAACGTGTAAATGTAAGTAACTTAATTAACATAGGAATAAATATATACCATTCTTAAAGTAGACTCTTTATTAGATGAATATCTTTTAAACTGAGGCACAGAAATGCACAGCGATAATAATAATAAATAAAATAAAAAGCTTGGAAAGTCGCAGCTGTTGCAATTATTTCTACCTAACAATTTATTTTTCCAAAGATTATACCGAAGATTAATTTGAAGCTTTCGCGGAATGAATTTCTACCATTTTAAGGGACTAATTATGCGAAATGCAATAATATTTTGTTTACGCAAAATTTAATCAAGGGCTCAAATTAATCTTCGGCAAAATCAAACACAGATATCATTTTTCAGATGCAACGAATATCATGTCAAGGGGAAACTAAATCTCTTTAAAAGTTTTAAACATGAACAAGTTTTTCTTTTTATTTATATCAAAATATTTTATAATATAAAGCAGGGATAAATTACAAAGAGCATACCAGAAGATTACAGTAATTATAACGTGAATTCATAATTATTAATTTATAACATGCTGTATGTTTAAGAGATAATTAAATTCTAAAAAATACAGTAACCAGTGTGAAAGACACATGTGTATTCAATGTTATCATTATTTGAAGAGGATTTTCTAATAAATTAATTAATAGAATTAATTAAATATTTGTTGATTGAGTTAATTATTTTGAATTGATTTTTATTTCGAGAAAATCTAAAAGTTTTATTTTATGTGTGGTTAAAAGCAAAAAAATATTTTAATTCGAGAATCACGTTTTAATCGAACACAAGAAAAATATATAATCTTTTAAAGATTTATAACATATAGTTAACAGGTTTAAAGTTTTAGGCAAGATATACAGTCAAACCACAATCCTATAATTTTGCAATCCTAATAATATGGTATCAATCCTTTTCACCTGTTTTTGTGGATTCGAACCACTAACAAACATCCATACCACCGGCAGGATTTGGTACTACAGGCTACAGGTTCGAATCCTGCGGTAGAATGAATGCTTGTTAGTGTTTCGGAATCCACTTTAAACTGTAGGTCCCGTTCCCGAGAGTGTAAAAAACAGACCGTAGAGGGTAGTAGTTTTCACGGGGTAACCTTAATAACGTTGATTTTACTACACATCTGCTGTTGTAATGACGAATGTCCAGGTCAAAGTGCTTGCTAGCGAAACATCCGAAGTGAGTCATGAATTGCCAGTCAATTTTCCGTTGAAATTAACCGACTGTAAAATTCCTACTTTTAAATTGTTATTTTTTTTTTTTTAATTTATTTGGGACATGTATTTATGAGGACTGCCAGAAAACATGATAATAATTAACAATCGCACATAGACAATTCCGACAATGGATTGATATTTAAAAAAGATTCCAAATGCATTCGGGAATAATTTGAACAAAAGTGCTTTAGAATTTAAACTTAATTATTGAATGACGTAAGACACATTAGCTCATTACAGTCTAAAAATTTGAAAAAGAACTATTCATTTAATTTTCTGGGGAAAAAAAAGAAAGAAGTGATTTTAAATGCTTCCAATTATGAAAGCTTGAATAAAAGCAGGTCAAATTCATATTTAATTCATAACAGAGCAATCGACATTGTATTCTTAAAAGCCTTATTTTGTACGAATTCTTTTAGGTAACCAGAATAATTAAAATACGTTATATATATCTCAAAAGATAGAAATGCTCCCTTTTAAAATTTCCCTATTCACTAAACAAATCTAAAAATTAAGTTATTACTCTCTAGCATATAGAGCATTAATTCCCATAAGAGAAAAATTTCTTTGAATTAAAATAACTAATGCATTAAAGTGTAAATGTAAGTAACTTGTTTAACATAGGAATAAATATATACCATTCTTGAAGTATTCTCTTTATTGGATGGATATCTTTTAAAACTGAGACACAGAAATGCACAGAGATAGTAGAGAGTTTTTGCATACCGTTCTTTAACAATAAGGTATTTTTTTCTCCCTAGCGCGCATGCTCAGAGGAAACATTATTACAGATACACATGCGCAATTTCCTATGAGCATGCGCGCTAGGAGAAAAAAATACCTTATTGTTAAAGTACGGTATGCAAAAACTCTCTATTAATAATAAATAATAAATAACATAAAAGAAAGATTGGAAAGTCGCAGCTGTTTAATTATATCTACCTAACAATTTATTTTTCCAAAGGTTACACTCAAGATTAATTTGAAGCTTTCGCGGAATGAATTTCTACCATTTTAAGGGACTAATTATGCGAAATGGAATAATCTTTTGTTTACGCAAAATTTAATCAAGGGCTAAATTAATCTTCGGTAAAATTAAACACAGTGATCATTTTTCAGATGCAACTGACATTATGTCAAGGGAAACTAATTCTTTTTAAAAGTTTTAAACATGAACAAGTTTTTCCTTTTTTTTTTTTTATTCATATCGAAATATTTTATAATATAAAGCAGGGGTAAAATTACAAAGAGCGTACCAGAAAATTATAGGAATTAAACCGTAAATTCATAATTATTAATTGATAACACGCTGTATGTTTAAGGGACAATTAAATTATAAAACGTGAATTCTAAATTGTAAAAGACACATGCATTAATCATTCTTTGTAATTTTTCCCTGCTTTATATTATAAAATATTTCGAAATGAATAAAACCAAGAAAAAAACTAATTCATGTTTAAAACTTTTAAAGAGTAGTAGTTTCCCTTGACATAATGTCAGTTGCATCTGAAAAATGATAACTGTGTTTAATTTTACCGAAGATTAATTTAGTCCTTGATTAAATTTTGCGTAAACAAAAGATTATTCCATTTCGCATAATTAGTCGCTTTAAAATGGTAGAAATTCATTCCGCGAAAGCTTCAAATTAATCTTCAGTGTAATCTTTGGAAAAATAAATTGTTAGGTAGATATAATTAAACAGCTGCGACTTTCCAAACTTTCTTTATTTTTTATTTATTATTATTACCGCTGTGCATTTCTGTGCCTTAGTCAGTTTAAAAGATATTCATCTAATAAAGAGCCTACTTTAAGAATGGTTTGTATTTATTCCTATGTTAAGCAAGTTACTTAACTTTACATATTGTGGTATTAATTATTTGAATTGAAAGAAATTTTTTCTTATATGAATTAATGCTCTACGTGCTGGAGTATTAATTTAATTTTTCGATTTGGTTAAAGAATAGGGAAATTTTGAAAGGGAGCATTTATTTCTTTTGAGGTATATATAAAGTATTTTAATTAATCTGGTTACCTGAAAGAGTTCGTACAAAATAAGGCTTTTAAGAATACAATGTCGATTACGTCTTGAATTATATGAATTTTACTTCCTTTTCTCCAAGCTTTCAGTTTGAAAGCATTTAAAAACATTTCTTTTTTTTTTTCCCCACAAGATTTAATGAATGATTCTTTTCAAATTTGTAGACTGCAATGAGTTAATCTGTCTTACGTCATTCTATAATTAAGTTTAAATTCTAAAGGACTTTTGTTGAAATTATTCGAAATACATTTGAAATCCTTTTTTTTTTTTATTATTATTATTAAATATCAATTCATTGTCGAAACTGTCTATATGCAATTGTTTTTTATTATTATGTTTCTTGAAATCCTCAAAATGCATGTCCCAAATAATTTTTCAAAAATACAATAATAATAATAATTTAAAAATAGGTATTTTACAGTCGGTTAATTTAACGAAAATTGTGTAGTAATTCATCGTTTATTTCGTATTTTTAATAGCAAGTAAGTACTTTGGCTTTGCCAGTCGTCACTACAACAGCAGATATGTAGCAAACTCAGCGTTACCGAGGTTGCCCCATGAAAGACTTACTACAATGCATCCTCATTTGCCACCACATTTTTAAGCAAACATCCTGAATGATTTGGTTTGGTTTGTCGCTCTATGGTCAGTTTCTTGCACTCTTGAGAACGGGACCTACAGTTTAAAGTGGACTCCGCACCACTAACAAACATTCCTGCTACCACCAGGATTCGAAACTGTAGCCTGCATTACAAAATCCTGGCTGTGGCATGGATGTTTATTATTCGTTCGAAATCCATAAAACAAGCACAAGGGAAAGGGACTGTATTATTAGGATTGTAGGATTATAGGATTGTGGTTTGATTGTATATCTTGCCTCAAAACTTTAACAGGTTAATTATATGTTATAAATCTTTTAAAAATAAAATATTTTTCTTTCTGTATGAATAAAACTTAATTCTCATATTCAAATAATTTTTTACTTTTAACCACATTAAATCTTCCAGTAATCGAATCAATTTTAAAATAATTAACTCAATCAACAAACTTTTATTTAATTCTCTGATAAAAATCCCTCTTTAAATAATGATAACGTTGAACGCATGTGCCTTTTACACTGCTTACTGTATTTTTAGAATTTAATTATCTCTCAAACATACAGCATGTTATTAATTAATAATTATGGACGTTTTTAATTCCTATAATTTTCTGTTATGCGTTTTGAAAATTTTTCCCCTGCTTTATATTATAAAATATTTTGATATGAATAAAAGAAGAAAAACATGTTTGTTCATGTTTAAAACTTTTAAAAAGAATTGTCTCCCCTTGACATAATGCCAGTTGCATCTGAAAAATGATAACTGTGTTTAATTTTGCCGAAGATTAATTCAGCCCTTGATTAAATTTTGCGTAAACAAAAGATTATTCCATTTCGCATAATTAGTCCCTTTAAAATGGTAGAAATTCATTCAGCGAAAGACTTCAAATTAATCTTCGGTATAATCTTTGTAAAAATAAATTGTTAGTTAGGAATAATTGCAACAGCTGCGACTTTCCAAGCTTTTTTTTTATTTATTTATTTATTATTATTATTGCTGTGCATTTCTGTACCTTAGTTTTAAAAGTTATTCATCTAATAAAGAGTCTACTTTAAGAATGGTATATATTTATTCCTATGTTAAGCAAGCACATTAATGCATTCATTATTTCAATTCAGAGAAGTTTTTTTCTTACGTGAATTAATGCTCTACATGCTAGAGAGTATTAATTTAATTTTTCCATTTGGTTAAATAATAGGAAATTTTGAAAGGGAGCATTTCTTTCTTTTGTGATATATATAACATATTTTAATTAATCTGGTTAACTAAAAGAATTCATAGAATGTAAGGCTTTTAAGAATACAATGTCCATTACGCTCTTATGAATTAAGTATGAATTTGACCTCCTTTTCTCCAAGCTTTTAGAACGGAAGCATTTAAAAATACTCCTTTTTTTTTTTTTATTCAGAAGATTTAATTAATGGTTCTTTTTTAATTTGTAGACTGTAATGAGTTAATCTGTCTTACGTCATTCAATAATTAAGTTTTATTCTAAATGTCTTTTGTTCGAATTATTCTCAAATACATTTCAAATCTCTTTTTTTTTTTAAGTATCAATTTATTGTCGAATCTGTCTATAAGCGATCGTTTTGTTACTACCATGTTTTCTTGGACTCCTCAAAAATGTATGTCCCAAATAATTTTTAAAAACTGTAATAATATTTTAAAAGTAGATGTTATACAAACGGTTAATTTAAAGAAAAATTGCGTGGCAATTCTGGTGTACTCTTTCAAATTTTTTATAGCAAGCCCTTTACTTGCTCACTCGTCGCTACAACAGCAGATATACACTGAAGTGACAAAAGTCAGATAGCAACATGCAAATTTTCAGATGGCGTATCATCGCGTAGGTATAAATGCGCAGAGCTTTCATTTCTGTTCAAGTTATTCATGTGAAGAGGTTTTGACGTGATGATGACCGCACGACGCGCGGAATGTTAGTTGGAGCTAGACGCATGGGTCATGCCATTTCGGAAATCGTTAGGGAATTCAACATTCCCAGATCCACTGTGTCAAGAGTTGCCGAGAGTATGAAATTTCAGGCATAACATCCCACCATGGACAGCGCAGTGGTCGACCGCCTGCACTTAACGATCGAGACCAGCGACGTCTGCAAAGAGTCGTAAATTCTAACAGACAAGCAACACTGCGTCAAATAACCACAGAAATCAATGTGGGACGTACAAGGGACTTGTCTGTTAGAACTGTGCGGAGAAATTTGGCTTTCTTGGGCTATTCCAGCAGAAGACCGATTCGAGTGCCTTTACTGACAGAACGACATCGCTTGCAGCGACTCGTGGGCATGTGAGCATATCGGTTGGTCCCTAGATGAATGGAAAACCGTGGCCTGGTCCGATGAGTCACGATTTCAGTTGGTAAGAGCTGATGGTAGGGTTCGAATGTGGCGCAGACCCCACGAAGCCATGGACCCAAACTGTCAGCAAGGCACTGTTCAAGCTGGTGGTGGCTCCGTAATGGTGTGGGCTTTTTCATGGCATGGACTTGGTCCTCTGGTGCCGACTGGACCGAACATTGACTGGAAATGCTTATGTTCAGCTACTTGAGATCACTTGCAGCCATTCATGGACTTCATGTACCCAAACAACGATGGGATTTTTATGGATGACAATGCGCCATGTCATAATTACAACTGTTCGCGATTGGTTTGAAGAACATTCTTATTTAACGAATGATCTGGCCACCTAGATCGCCCGACATGAATCCCATCGAGCATTTATGGGACATCATCGAGAGGTCTGTTCGTGCCCAAAATCCTGCACCATCAACGCTTTTAACAATTATGGACGTCTATCAAGACAGCATGGCTCAATATTCCTGCAGAAGACTCCAACGACTTGTTGAGTCCATGCCACGTCGAGTTGCTGCACTTCGCCGGGCGAAAGAGGGCCGACACGATATTAAAAGGAATCCCATGACTTTTTTGTCCCTTCAGTGTATAAAAAATCAGAATTACCGTGGTTGACCCCAAAACACTTACTACAATTTGATCCTCAGTTGCCACCAAAGTTTTATGCAAACATCCTGATTGGTTTGTTTGGGTTTTTTGTCGCTTTTACCCTTGATTTTGCACGCTTGGTACCGGGAACTACAGTTTAAAAGTAGATATCAGAACCACCAGCAAACATGTTTTTGCCACCAACAGGATTCGAACCTGAAGCCTGTCTTACCAAATTCTGGTGGTGTCATGGAAGTTTGTTAGTGCTTCGAATCCATAAAAATAGGTGCGATGGATAGAGACCGCATTATTAGAACTGTAGAATTATAGGATTGTGGTTAGACTTTATATCGTGCCTCAAAACTTAAAACCTATTAACGATATGTTATAATCTTTTTTAAAAATTATATATTTTTCTTTGTGTATGATTATATGATTTACTGAAAGAATTCGGCTTTTAAGAATACAATGCTTATAAAATAAAAATAAGGCTTTTAAGAACTCAAGCTTTAAGAGTGGAAGCATTTAAAAACATTTCTTTTTTTTTTTTATTCAGAAGATTTAATTTATCTTTTCAAATTTGTAGACTGTAATGAGTTAATCTGTCTTACGTCATTCAATAATTGAGTTTAAATTCTAAAGGACTTTTGTTCGAATTGTTCCCAAATGCATTTTGAAAACTTTTTTTTTAAGTATCAATTCATTGTCGAAACCATCTATATGCGATTGTTTGTTATAAGTCTTCTTAAAATCCTCAAAATGCTTGTCTTAAATAAATTTGAAAAAAATAATGACAATAATTTTAAAGTCAGTATTTTACAGTCGGTTATTTTAACTGAAACTTGTGTGGCAATTCATGATTTGAGATATTGTGGTAGCAAGTACTGTGATTTCGCCATTCATCACTACAACAGCAGATATGTAGCAATATCAGTATTCCTGAGATTGCCCCATGAAAACTTACTACAATGCATCCTCATTTGCCCTTATAATTTTGAACAAACATCCTGATTGGTTTGGTTTGTTGCTGTATGGTCAGTTATTTGCCCACTCTAGACTAATTAGACCGTTACCTATTGTACTACATAGATTCCAAACCAATCGAAAACATCTGTGCCACCGCCAGTTTTGGAACCCTGAAGGCTGTGGTACCAAATCCTGGTTGTCGCATGGATGTTTGTTAGTGGTTCGAATCCACAAAAACAGGTGGGATGAATAGAGACCACTTTTATTAGAATTGCGGTTTGACTGTATATCTTGCCACAAAAAATTTAAACCTGTTAATATTATATAATAAATCTTTTGAAAAATTAAATATTCTCGCCTTAAAATATTTTTTTGCTTTTAACCGCACAGAAATGAATTTTCTATATTGTCCCGAAATCAAATCAATTTTAAAATAACTAACACTATCAAAAAATTTTAATTGATTCTTTTTAGAAAAATCCCCTTTTAAATAATGGTAACGTTGAACCCATGTGTCTATTACACTGCTTACAGTTTTTTTTTTTTAGAATTTAATTATCTCTTTAAACTTACATGTTATCAATTATGCATGTTATCAATTATGCATGTTATCAATTAATAATTATGAATTCACGTTTTAATTCCTATAATTTTCTGGTATGCTCTTTGTAATTTTTCCCCAACTTTATATTATAAAATATTTTGATATGAATAAAAAATAAGAAAAACTTATTCATGTTTAAAACTTTTAAGGAGAATTAGTTTCCCCCTTGACATAATATGTCAGTTGCATCTGAAAAGTGATCACTGTGTTTAATTTTGCCGAAGATTAATTCAGACCCTTGATTAAATTTTGCGTAAACAAAAGATTATTCCATTTCGCATAATTAGTCCCTTTTAAAATGGTAGAAATTCATTCCGCGAAAGCTTCAAATTAATCTTCGGTATAATCTTTGGAAAAATAAATTGTTAGGTTGAATTAATTGCAAAACATCTGCGACTTTCCAAGCTTTTTATTTATTTATTATTATTACTGCTGTGCATTTCTGTGCCTCAGTTTTAAAAGATATTCATCTAATAAAGAGCCTATTTTAAGAATGGTTAATATTTATTCCTATGTTAAGCAAGTCACTTACATTTATGCATTAATTATTTCAATTCAGAGTAATTTTTTTCTTACATGAATGAATGCTCTACATGCTAGAGAATATAAATTTAATTTTTCGATTTGGTTAAAGAATAGAAAATTTTAAAAGGAAGCATTTCTTTCTTTTTGAGTTGTACATAACATAATTTAATTAATCTAGTTAACCTAAAAGAATTCGTACATAATAAGGCTTTTTAAGAATACAATGTCGATTACACTCTTATGAATTAAGTATGAATTTTTACCTCTTTTTTCTCCAAGCTTTCAGAGTGAAAGCATTTAAAAACATTTCTTTTTTTATTATTATTCAGAAGATTTAATTAATGATTCTTTTCAAATTTGTAGACTGTAATGGATTAATACGTCATTCAATAATTAAGTTTAAAACCTAAAGGACTTTTTGTTCGAATTATTTCCGAAAGTATTTGAAATCTTTTTTATTAGGTATCAATTCATTGTCGAAAATGTCTATATGCGATGGTTTGTTATTACCATGTTTTCTTGAAATCCTCAAAAATGTATGCCTTAAATGAATCTTTAAAAATAATCATAATAATTAAAAGTAGGTATTTTACAGGCGGTTAATTTTAACGGAAAATTATGTGGCAAGTCATGGTTTATTTCTCACTTTTTAATAGCAAGCACTTTGATTGCCCAATCGTCATTACAACAGCTAATATATATCAAACTCAGCGTTACAGAGGTTGCCCCATGAAAGGCTTACTACTTTTCATCCTCCTTTACCGTCATAATTTTGAACAAACATCCTGAATTTATTTTATTTAATTTTTCGGAAAACGGAAAATTATGTGGTAAGTCATGGTTTATTTCTCACTTTTAATAGCAAGCACTTTGATTGCCCAATCGTCATTACAACAACTGATATATATCAAACTCAGCGTTACAGAGGTTGCCCATGAAAGGCTTACTACATTTTCATCCTCCTTTACCATCATAATTTTGAACAAAACATCCTGAATTTATTTTTATTTAATTTTTCGCTCTATTTTGCACACTTGGGACAAGGACCACAGTTTAAAGTGCATTCCGAACAACTAACAAACATCCATGCCACCTCTAGGATTCGAACCCTGAAGCTAGTGGTACCAAATCCCTGCCGGTGGCATGGATGTTTATAAGCGGTTCTGAATCCACAAAAATGGGTGCGAGGGATAGCGAAGCATTATTAGGATTGTAGGATCATAGGTTTGTGATTTGACTGTATATCTTGCCTCAAAAACTTGAAGCCTGTTAACGATATATTAGAGAGTTTTTGCATACAATACGTTAGTTACCGTAGGACGTCCGTTCTTTTTCTCCCTAGCTCGCATGCTCATAGAAACTGCGCATGCGTATCTGTAATAATGTTTCCTATGAGCATGCGCGCTAGGGAGAAAAAGCTAACGGATGTCTTACGGTAACTAACGTACGGTATGCAAAAACTCTCTATTATAAATCTTTTCAAAAAGAAAATATTTTTCTTTTGTGTATGATTAAAACTTATTTCTCCCGTTAAAATATTTTTTACTTTTAATCATACAAAAATGATTTTTTTATTTACCAGAAATCAAATAAATTTTTAAAATAATTAAAAAAAAAATTTTATTTAATTCTCTTTTTAGAACATCCAGTGTAAATAACGATAATGTTGAATACATGTGTGTCTATTACATGGGTTACTGTATTTTTAGAATTTAATTATCTCTTCAACATACAGCATGTTATCAATTAATAATTGCGAATTCACGTTATAATTCCTATAATTTTCTGGTATGCTCCTCGTAATTTATCCCTGCTTTATATTATAAATTATTTTGATATGAATAAAAAAAAAAAAAAGAAAAACTTGTTCATGTTAAAACTTTTACAGAGAATTAGTTTCCCTTGACATAATGTCAGTTGCATCTGAAAATGATAATTGTGATTAATTTTGCCGAAGATTAATTTAACCCCTTGATTAAATTTTGCGTAAACAAAAGATTATTCCATTTCGCATAATTAGTCCTTTAAAATGGTAGAAATTCATTCCGCGAAAGCTTCAAATTAATCTTTGCTATAATCTTTTTGGAAAAATAAATTATTAGGTACAAATAATTGCAACAGCTGCGACTTTCCAAGCTTTTTTTTTTATTTATTTATTTATTATTATTATAGCTGTGCATTTCTGTGCCCCAGTTTTAAAAAGATATTCATCTAATAAAGAGTCTACTTTAAGAATGGTATATATTTATTCCCTGCGTTAAACAAGTTTCTCACATTTAAGCATTAATGCATTAATTATTTCAATTCAGAGAAATTTTTTCTTCTTATTTGAAATAATGCTCTACATGCTAGAGAGTATTAATTTCCTTTTTTTCGATTTGATTTAAAGAATAGGGAAATTTTAAAAGGGAGTGTTTCTTTCTTTTGAGATTAATTAATGGTTATTTTCAAATTTGTAGGCTGTAATGAGTTAATCTGTCTTATCTCATTCAATAATTAAGTTTAAAATTCTAAAGAATTTTTATTCTAATTATTCCCAAATGCATTTGGATTTTTTTTTTTAACCTTAAATTCATTATCGAAGCTATATATGTGCAATTATTTATTATTACCATGTTTTTCTGAAGTTCTCAAAAATGGCTGTCCCAATGAATTTTTTTAAAAAATAATTATTATTATTTTAAAGTAGGTATTTTACAGTCGGTTAATTTAATGGAAAATTGTGTGGCAATTCATAATTTGTTTCGGATTATTTATTAGCAAGCACTTTGACTTGGCCATTCGTCATCAAAATAGGAGATGTGTAGCAAACTCAGCGTTACTCAGGTTGTGTCATGAAAAACTTACTACAATGCATCCTCCTTCTCCACCACAATTTTAAACAAATGTCCTGATTGGTTTGGGTTTTTTTTGTTGCTCTACGGTCAGTTTTTTGCACATTTGGGAGCGAGACCTACAAATTAAAGTGGATATCGAACCACTAACAAACATTCATTCCACCGCCAGGATTCGAACCTGAAGGCAGTGGTAATAAATCTTGGCAGTGGCATTGATGGAATGGTTTGAAATCCACAAAAATAGGTGCGAGGAATAGAGACCACAAACATTAGGATTGTAATATTATAGGATTGTGGTTTCACTGTATATCTTGCCTCAAAACATTAAACCTGTTAACGATAATATCAAGCAATGCTATAAATCTTAACAAAAATTAAATATTTTTCTTTGTGTATGGTTAAAATTTAATTCTGGAATTAAAATATTTTTGCTTAAAATAATGATAACGTTGAACTCATGTGCCTTTTACACTGCTTACTGTATTTTTAGAATTTAATTATCTCTTAAACATACAGTATGTTATCAATTAATAATTATGAATTCACGTTTTAATTCTATAATTATGTGACATGCTCTTTGTAATTTAACTTGCTTGATATTATACAGAAATATTTTGATATGCATAAAAAAAAGAAAAACTTGTTCATGTTAAAAACTTTTAAGGAGAATTACTTTCCCTTGACATAATGTTAGTTGCATCTGAAAAATGATCACTGTGTTTAATTTTGCCGAAGATTAATTCAGACCCTTGATTAAATTTTTGCGTAAACAAAAAGATTATTCCATTTCGCATAATTTGTCCCTTAAATGGTAGAAATTCACTCCGCGAAAGCTTCAAATTAATCTTCGGTATAATCTTTTTGGAAAAATAAATTGTTAGGTAGAAATATTTACAGCTGCGACTTTCCAAGCTTTTTTTTTTTATTTATTATTATTATAGCTGTGCATTTCTGTGCCTCAGTTTAAAAGATATTCATCTAATAAAGAGCCTACTTTTAAGAATGGTTTGTGTTTATTCCTATGTTAAGCAAGTTACTTACATATTGTGGTATTAATTATTTGAATTGAAAGAAATTTTTTTCTTATGTGAATTAATGCTCTACATGCTAGAGAGAGTATTAATTCTAATTTTTCGATTTGTTTAAAAAGAATAGGAAATTTTAAAAGGGAGTGTTTTGAGTTATATGTAACGTATTTTACAAAATAAGGCTTTTAAGAAAACAATGTCGATTGTGCTTTTATGAATTAAACACGAATTTGACCTTCTTTACTCCAAGCTTTTAAAGTGGAAGCATTTAAAAATATTTCTTTTTTTTTTTTTTTTTTGTTCAAAAGATTCAATTAATGCCGGTTTTCAAATTTGTATTGTGTAATGAGCTAATCTGTCTTACGTCATTCAATAATTAAGTTTAAATTCCAAAGGACTTTTGTTCGAATTATTCCCGAATGCATCTTTGACATCTTTTTTAAATATAAATTAATTGTCGAAACTGTCTATATGCGATTGTTTGTTATTACCATGTTTTGTTGAAATCCTCAAAAATGCCCTGAATAAATTAAAATAATAGTAATAATAGTAATTTAAATGTAAGTATTTTACAGTCGGTAAATTTAACGGAAATTTTCTGTTATTATTATTGCATTTTAATAAATCTATATACCTAAAAGAATTCGTACAAAATAAGGCTATTAAGAATACAATGCCGATTGTGCTTTATGAATTAAACACGAATTTGACCTCCTTTACTCCAAGCTTTTTTTAAAGTGGAAGCATTTAAATATATTTCTTTTTTTTTTTTGTTCAAAAGATTCAATTAATGCCGGTTTTCAAATTTGTATTGTGTAATGAGCTAATCTGTCTTACGTCATTCAATAATTAAGTTTAAATTTTAAAGGACTTTTGTTGAATTATTCCCGAATGCATTTGAAATCTTTTTTTTTTTTTAAGTATAAATTAATTGTCGAAATATATCGATTGTTTGTTATTACCATGTTTTGTTGAAATCCTCAAAAAAATGCCCTGAATAAATTAAAATAATAATAATAATAGTAATTTAAATGTAAGTATTTTACAAGTCGGTAAATTTAACGGAAATTGTGTGTTAAAAATATTTAAAAATATTTCTATTTTTTTGTTCAAAAGATTCAATTAATGCCGGTTTTCAAATTTGTATTGTGTAATGAGCTAATCTGTCTTACGTCATTCAATAATTAAGTTACTCTAAAAGTTAATTCTAAAGGACTTTTGTTCGAATTATTCCCGAATGCATTTGACATCTTTTTTTTAAGTATAAATTAATTGCCGAAACTGTCTATATGCGATTGTTTGTTGTTACCATGTTTTGTTGAATACCTCAAAAATGTATTTCCCAAACAAATATAAAAAAGTAATAATTTAAAAGTGTGTATTTTTACAGTCGGTTAATTTAACGGGAAAATGGTGTGGCAATTCATGATTTATTTCGGATTTTTAACAGCAAGCTTCAAATTAATCTTCGGTATAATCTTTGGAAAAATAAATTGTTGGGTAGAAATAATTTCTACAACTGCGACTTTCCAAGATTTTTATTATTATTTATTATTATCACTGTGCTTTTCTGTGCCTCAGTTTTAAAAAAGATATTCATCTAATAAAGAGCCTACTTTAAGAATCGTGTATATTTATTCCTATGTTAACAAGTTACTCACATTTACCCATTAAGGCATTCATTATTTCAATTCAGAGAAATGTTTATCTTATGTGAATTAATGCTCTGCATGCTAGAGTATTAATTTAATTTTTCGATTTGGTTAAAGAATAGGAAATTTTAAAAGGAGCATGTCTTTCTTTTGAGTTATATATAACATAATTTAATTAACCTAGTTACCTAAAAGAATTGTACAAAATAAGGCTTTTAAGAATACAATGTCGATTACACTCTTATGAATTGAGTATGAATTTTACCTCCTTTTCTCCAAGCTTTCAGAGTTAAAGCATTTAAAAACATTTCTTTTTATTATTACTCAGAAGATTTAATTAACGACCCTTTTTCAGATTTGTAGACTGTAATGAGTTAATATGTCTTATGTCATTCAATAATTAAGTTTAAATTTAAGGGACTTTTTCCGATTTATTCCCAAATGCATTTAGATTTTTTTTTTTTTTTTAATTCTCAATTCATTGTCAAAACTGCTCCATATATGCGATTGTTTGTTATTACCATGTTTCGTTGAAATCCTCAAAATTCATGCCCGAATAAATTTTAAAATAATAATAATAATTTAAATGTAAGTATTTCACAGTCGGTAAATTTAACGGAAAATTGTGTTATTATTATCGTATTTTAATTAATCCTGGTTACCTAAAAGAATTCTTACAAAAATAAGACTTTTAAGAATACAATGTCGATTACGCTCTTATGAATTAAATATGAATTTTACCTTCTTTTCTCCAAGCTTTCAGAGTGAAAGCATTTAAAAACATTTCTTTTTTTTTTTTTTTCTCTCAGAAGATTTAATTAATGGCTCTTTCAAATTTTTAGACTGTAATGAGTTAATCTGTCTTGCGTCATTCAATAATTAAGTTTAAAATTCTAAAAGACTTTTATTCAAATTATTCCCGAATGCATTTTTTTTTTTTTTCTAAGTTTTAATTCATTGTGGAAACTGTCTATATGCGATTGTTTGTTATTATCATGTTTCCTTGAGAAGTAAACCTAATACTTGTGACAAGTAAACCTAAAGAAATATAATAATAATTTAAAAGTTAGTATTTTGAGTCTGTTTATTTAACGGAAAATCGTGGCCATTCACATGATTTATTTCGTATGTTTTAACAGCAAGCACTTTGACCTGACCATTCGTCACTACAACAGCAGATATGCAGCAAAGTCAGCGATTTTTTTGAAGGCATTCAAGCAGTTACCGACCAAAAGTGTTGGCAAGCGCAATGTTTATGGAAATTACACTCTTTTTTATGGGAGTGCTATTTTATTGCACATTCACAGTTATCATGTTATGACAA
>BPLR01015867.1:0-15133 GCA_021605095.1 Caerostris extrusa
AGGTGAGGCATATCCTGTAGAAGTGTGACTTGCTTTTCAGTTTTGATTGCAATTGTAGCAGACGCAATATATCGTATGTACAGCCGAGCATATACACAATTGAGATACAGCTTGAATATTTACTGATAATGAATCGCATCAATAAATAGTACAATTGCAATCTCAAGATAAAATATCGAAAAGTCACCAACTCAACGATAAAAACATAACAAAATTTTATCAAAAACAACATAAATCAATAACAACTATTTTTTATATTAACCATTATTTTATTTTATCTATCTTATTGTGATTTTATACAATATGATATAAAACTGGAATCGCACAGCGGAAGTGCCCCCGAAACATCCATAAGCTGGTTAAATGATGTTGAAAAGTCGATCCACTTTAAACCGTAGGTTCCGTCTTACAGGATCGTAGAGGTTTTCTCGGTAAGTCACTCAGCGTCCGTAGCTTATCTTCAAGCAACACGCACCTCTCTTGGGTACTGCTAAGTGAGTAACGTGCCGCACTTGCCTAAAAGGCATAGAAGAAATTACACTAAGTGCTTGCCAGCTGCATTAGAAAAATAATAATGAGAAAAAGCAGACGGTGGCAAAAAGACGAATAGCAATTGCATGTGGTTGTCAATTATAATTCTATTTTTCTTGCCATTTTTAGTTATAAGAAAAATGGTAGTTAAACATTATAAAGTATCTTAACATTATACATTTACATAATATAAACGTAGATAGGATTCGGCAGGATCAAATACATAATAGAAACATTATTTTTATATGAATCTTCTGTAATATATTCTCAATTTTTTTAAAATAAAGAAAATTGCCTCTGTTACAATAACTCTCGTTCTAGTTATATCATTTAAAGTGGGTTATAACCTCAATTTTACCTTTTAACAAGGTTTGATTACCTTGAATGAACGTATTATAAGGTTTGTAACATCCACAAAATGACAAAAAAAATTTATACCTCAGATAAATAAATCTAACATTCTGCCAAAAAAATATTATAATTTAAGAAAAATGAAAAATATATAATAGCCTGTTAATAACTTCAATTACTTTCAGAAATATTGTCATACAAAAAAATATTTGCTTTTGTAGGAGGTTAATAACAGTCTACAAAATACGTAAGCAGCAAATGAAGATGTATTAGAATGTTTAGAAATTTATTTGAGTTATATAAGAAATTTTTCAAATATACCATATGTAAATTTTAATTGTATCACATTTTAATTGCTATTGTGAATCATTTTCATAGTTTTAAAGGTATTTATTTCATTGTGATTTATTTACAGTTTAGTCCATTGCAACATTTATGATCTTAGAAGACGCTATTACTTTACTACACAATCCTAGAACTGTGATACACTTTTACATACTTGGGAAAGATGTGGATCAAATCAATTTTGAATGCAATGCAATTTTCGTGTAGGGTCCAATTGGCTCAATTCAATTTAAATAAAGCACCCCTTCCTCCTCAAGAGTAGCATCTAGGAGTTCCCATCTACAAACATTCCTCTTCTAAATAAAAGGAAATTCTTACGGATTTTATCATTCAGTCCAACTTATGAAATGCATTTCTTTATGGGCTTCGTTTAATTTGAGTCATTTAAAATTGTAAGCCAAAATGCTCGAAATACCCATGTTTGGATAGCTACGCGATTTTTTTCAGATTTTTTTTGTTGTTGTTGTGTAAACATAAATATTAAAAAGATTATTATTTTTTTTTTTAGTAAAACTAATTCGTGCAGTAGAGAAAATGGTAAAAATCATTTTAAAATTAATTTTAATTCATTTTAAATTTACATAAATTCCTGAGCTATTTATTTATTTTTTTTTAGCATATTTTATTATATACCAACTTTTTACCTTCAAACTTCTTAAGTTCTTATTTCGATATTCTTTTTTTTTTTTTATTATCCGTAATTTTTTTTAAGTATGTGTTTATTTACCATTGAAAGCTTTATTTACTTATGTGCTACACATGAAAGACATTGCATTGTTTATTTCAATAAACCATTTAATGATAAATAAGCAAAGGAATTTCTAAATCAAATCGAAGACAGTCAACATTAATAAAAATATTCAAAAGGTTGCACTTTTGTTGAATTCTTTAATGAAAGGAAAATCATGGTTAATATCAATTAATTATTGTTGTGTGACTTTTAAATTAATAGAAATATCATATTAGAACTTAGGGTTTGAAATAAAATGCAAGTTTTTTGTTACAGTTAATTTAAAAAGAGCCTCGAATCAAAAGCAGGAGCTATTAAATTTTGCACGAAACTTTTACGTAGGATGTATGTGAACATTCCATTAAAATTTCTCAAACAAGTAATTATTTAAATAAACAATTTATTTTTAATAATTCCTTAATGCCTTATCAACTAATTTGAACACAAATTTTGAAAGAATTTTTTGTTCATCAAAACATTGGTACACCACAAAAAAAACTTTTAAAAATCCACTTCACAATTGCTTGCTCTGACATTGATTTATGGTGAGCATCTATCCCATTCTTCCGAACTCCATCTATTGCCTCTTGTATCTCACCTCTTTTTACCCCCTCTGGTCGAATGCGCATTAAATATCCCTTCGCCATCAGAGAGCGAGATTTGCGGCGGTCGATATTCAATTGACGGATTATGAGTCACGATTGATTCATGACGAAGAATGGAAAGCTACTTGATGGAGTCGCAGATCGAGCTTGCTGACGTACATGAAGTGGGACAAAATGGAAATTTCGGAGCACCCTAACATATATATATATATTTACAAGCAGATTGTTTTGTATTGAAATATAAAAATTGCAGAGTAACACCATTTTTTTTTTTGCCTAAATTTTTAATTTTACAACGTGACTAATTTTAACCAACAATATATTTTTTTGCCATTTTAATTAGTAAAAACATTGCGCACAAAGTTTTTAATGTTATTGTAAATTATAACTACTTATATTGTTATAACTACTACTAACTACTTATAACTACTGATGATATTTACGTTAATAAAAACATTCATACTTTTAAATAATTTTATTTTTATGTAACACTCTTTTTATATATGTCAGCCAGATTTTGTCTTAAACTGAACAAAATAAAGTGCAATCATTTATGAAAGATCACTAGAATATAAAAAAAAATATAATATTAAAAGTAAGAAGCATTGCACAAAAATAAGTATTTAATTTTAAAAAAAATTGCATAAATTGTAAATTAAAAATCATTTTCTCTATTGCTAGTTCATCAACTTCAATAATTGGAGGAATATTTAATAAAACTATACCAACTCAAACCGGCAGCTCTATCGACAAATTCAGACTTGATAATGAAATTAGCATTGAGGGGCAAAAACACTGATTCATTGAAGTACTAAATATTTAACAAAAAACAATTGAATCAAGAGAGAAAGCACCATACGTTTGAATACACATTTCACTCATGGGTTGGGGTGGCTCAAGCACCACTCTACCCATCGTGGTGGCGCGCCTCCTTTCGTGATGAAGGGATTAATGTAAAGAATAGGTATGAAATAATTAGCTCAGTTTAGATTTTAGTAAAGAATTCTTCTTCTTAATTTAATGTTATTACCATTCATTTATTATCGAATCGTGTAATGATTCTGTCAAATTTACTTTAATAATTAAGTTCAACTTGTTCAAAAGAGAAACCATAATAAGTTTTGTTTTAAATATTTCAAAAAGTTTATGGGTTTATTGTTGTTTATATACAATAAAATAAGTAACAACAAGCAAGTAGACAACAAAAATATCGCTTTATCTTGCTGTTAAATATAATCCACTCAAAGTTCGAGGTCAGTTTAAAGAAAAATATTATTATTATTATTTTTTTTTTTTTTTGGGGCTGAAGGTAGAATTTTCTAACAACTAATTTTTTTATAAGTATGTGTTATTAGATACTAAAGTTTTTTTCTTAACTATCATTGATGTTTAGAACTATCAAATTTAACATGAGATGTAACATGGTCATACATCTATAGTAACAGCAAATAGTTTATTTTCTCTAAAAAAAATTCGGTCCATAAACCTACAATTAACCTTCTTGTTAACAGACAAATATGAAAGGTAACTCTAATTAATATTTTTTTCTCTTTTTGATAAAGAAGTGTAAGAAGAGATACATATTTTTAAGCTTTTTCTTCTTTTATAAAAATTTAATCTTTCCTTTAACTTGGAACAATATTGTTCATAAAGCGTACATGATAATCTTTCTATAACATTTATAAGATTAGGCCATACATAATTTTTTTTTTTTTAATTTTATTTTTCTTGGTGTACAGTTATATTTAAAGTTTAACAGGCAATCTTTATTTTCATAATTTTAAATTATAAGATTTATTGCTAGTAAGTATCCCTTGGCCTTTTTTTTTTTTCTTTTCTTTTCTTTATAGTCCCAGAAAGAATTCATCTATAATAGCCTACTAAGCTTAGATCATTTTGATTAATATCGACTAAGTGATATTAATCAAAACGAGAATGCTTATCCACATCGATAGCATCAAAAGACTTACTTTCATGTAAAATTTCTTTTATTTTCCTTTCTTTCTAGCATTACTAAATTTTTTTTCCCCATTGGAAGATTTTTTTCCTGCTTGATATCCCTTGAAAAACTAAGCGGGTAGCAGTTACAGACACGATCGAAAAATCGGCTTCGGCGACAACTGTCACCACCTCGGCGTCCCATCTGGGGCACAACATTCCTTATGACGTTTCTGCCCCACCCCCTTACTGTGCTTTCCTATCAAAAGGGGGGTTAGAGGGACCTTATTGATTTATCGGCGGCCATGCCAGACCATTACTCGCGTCATTAGGAACACACATTTATTTTGGGGATAAAATAATGACACTTTTCTCATTTTGAGACTTTGGCTGCTGCTTCTCCCCTACCATTTTACTTCTTGGCTACCAGAACGCTGCCCTCCTCCCCCACAAAAAGAGGGGGCGGAGAGAGGGTGTACGAGGGACGAAAGGATTGATTTGTCGTCGATTATTGTCGCCCAGTTGTGATGGAAGTTGTGTCGATTATCGCTTTGCCGATGGGTTCAAGAGTCGCCTCGTCACGCTACGGTTTAAGCAACAATGCTGTTGGCGTGATGACGTAAAGGAGGAAACCTTATTTTACTTTGGATGAAAATTAGTTTGAGAAGGTGAGTGGATTTTTTTGCACAAGTTTTTGGAAAGGTGACTGGGGGCTTATTTTTATAAAATTGGATAAGGGTATCGAACGGAAACTCGTTTTTTTTTTTTTTTTTTTAATTTTTTATTTATTTATTTTATTTTTTTTCCTTCCCTTGCCGGGTACTGATAATTTTTCTCCCATCTGAATTCCCTTGTAGTTTCCTGTTTTATTATTTATTTTATTTTAATGCCAAATGTAAATTTTTATTTTAACATATGCCCGACATACCACAGCTTAATTGATATTTGAAATTGTCAATGATTTGATTTGATATTTGAAATTGTCAAATTCGATTTTATTTGAAATTGTAGTGGTACAAAATATAAAGACTTGAGGCGTTATTATTTATATTAGTTACTATGATAACTGGGGGGGGGGGTCTGATGGCCGAGTGGCTAGCGCTCTGTCACTCAGTACCACAGGTTTCGTGACCAAGACCGGAGCGGTGCCCATCGATGTTTGTAGTGGTTTGGAATCCACTTTTTAAATCCCGGTCTAATAGGATCGCAGAGCTTTGTGGGTGTAATGTTTCTCGCGTCCGTAGCATATCTTCAGGCTATATATGCCCCCTGGGTAGTGCTAAATGAGCAACAGCAATGCAGTCCTTGCTTATGGCATAAATATTAATTGTCTCTGTATTGCCAGTTCATTAGAACAACAACAGTTGCTATGGGAATTATTATGTAATACCAGATGCTAAGGGAATTATTATGTAATACCAGATGCTAAGCATGAAGGTATTTCAACTTTTAGATAAGAAAATTGTGAGTTCATAGAAGTTACACTCGTCTTCAATTCACTTACTGAGTTGCACATTAAATGACAAACACCATTTTAAAACCCTTTTAATAACGGTAGATATCGCATATTTCTTGGGCTGCTTATTCAAAATATATATTATCTATCAACATGTATTAGATTTAGTCATTTATCTGTGCCCATTACTATTCCACATCAAAAAGTAGCTTAAACTGTAATTGCCCTGATTGGCAGAGTCTTGACGGATAAGTCCAAAGACATTGATTTGGTATATTTTGTTGCCCTTTTCGCTGTTAACTTCTTTTTAATACGCTTTTTATTAGTTTCACCTGTATGTTTGTTTGTTTGTTTGTAATTGACTCTTTGGGCTCGATTTTGCCCTACTTTAAGCGATCAGATTTAATTTAAAAGTTGTAGACTTATCAAAGACCGACGACAATAAAATGTTTTGATAAGTTTATTATCTCATCATGATTAGGATCGCCAGGATTAGTGATTTTATTTTAACTTATGAAGAACAATTTAACCCATGTAGAATGAAAGTACCCAAGTCATTCAAACCTACGTGGGACAGTTTTACAACGGATAACGCACCTGACGACGGATCAGGAGATTCCCTTTCGAATCTATTTGCATAGCTCGACATATTCGCATTTAGCCTTTGTTTTACTCACAATTAAATTATTGTAAGAACTATAATTCCAGTCCTCCATACCGGGTCCTCATTTAAATATTATAGTTTAAAAACACTAAAAAGCACGCTATTAGAGTTAATCAAACTAAAAGTTAAAAATAATTGTTAACATAAGAATAAAATTACTGACGAGAAAATGAATGTCACTGTTCTAAAAGCGTGGGGTGCTCGATATCAATCGTTATAATTTTTCACTAGTTTCATTCCGAAATGCAGAGTTAGCTTAAAAATGGCATACAAAACACCCCCACGCTTTTAGAACAGTGACAGTAATTTTATTCTTATGTTAACAATTATTTTTTACTTTTAAGTTTGATTAACTCTAAAAGCGTTTTTTTTTTTTTTTTTTTTTTTAAACTATAATTTATTTTTATTGTAAAATACAGAATTTATCTATGGTGTGCCTAAAGTAAAAGTAGTCTAAAAAATTTAATGTGCACTGGCATATATAACCCAGTACTGTCACGTTTCAGTGAATTTTTTTAAATTTAACTTTTTTTTTTAAAAATTTCAGCGAAAAATAAAAAAAAAAAAAAAAAAAAATCCAGAAATATCTTAACACAAAAACAAAAAAATTTATCATTTGATGATAGAAAACTTCTACAAACCAAATTTTATCTCGTTCAAACTTTGATATCGTATTTTAAACACAGCAAAAAAAAAAATACGTTTAACTTGAATTTTGTAAAAAGGTAGCCAAAAATCTAAATGAAACCAATTGCCGTTTGGTTTGAAGTCCCTCGATATGATGACAAACAATTCAATGCTATTTCTAAATAAACTTTTACACTGAAATAAAATATCCATGTAAACAGGAAATGGATTATTTTTTAAGTAGGCATTTTCTTTCCACCATTTCTACTTTATCAAAGCAGTATATATATAAAAAAAATGGCGGTAGAAATAAGGTGCTTAAATATTTAATCTATTTTGCTATGGCAAAAAAAAAAAAAAGAAAAAGAAATGTGACAAAAAAAAAAAAAAATCAAAAAAAAAAAAAAAAAACTTTTGTAATGGAACATTTGAAACGAACAACAAAATATTCAAAAGAAATATCACCACCGAAAACTATCATTTTAATTTGAAGAAATTTTTTAAGCAATTTTAATAAAACTTAAAAACTTTATTAAATATATTTAACTTAAATGTTTAGGAGCTATCTGCAAATTAAAAAAATCGAAGAATAAAAAATATTAAAAATGAATTATAAATCACAAATATGAATAGGAATCCTTTAAGATTTGCAGCGTCATTTGACATTCGTAAGCATTTTGCAGGCAATTTGTGAACTTAATAATGCAAAAGTGCATTTAACATGAAAAAAATAACTAATACGAATTTTTTTCATGAATTTGGTACACACCAGGATGGAAAAATACAGATGTGAAAAAATTAAAGTTTCGTTTTTAAATATTATGAAATGAACACCCATCTACGCACAGACAAATCTCTTTCTTCATGTGTAGATAGATTTGAATTTAGATTATGCACATCCTATTATCCTACTATCCACACCCTAGATTATCTTATATCTAGAATATGCATAACAAATTTCTTTTGAATTTGATGTTTCCGACGTAGCTTTGTAATCATGGAACTGAAAATAATCTTTTATTGCTTTAGAATTTTTGTGCCTGACTCGGGGCTCAGTGGCAACGTGCGCCGCTGGTGAGGGCTGAGGTTCACTCTGCTGGCGGCTTTGTTGTGGATGCTATTTCAAAAAACTAGGTCGACTTTGTCGGCTACCTGGTGGGAGCTTTCCAGGTTTTTCCTATATGATACACAAATGGGAGGTTGTTACGCCTAAAATTTCTCCCGGAAGGCACTGCCCCCCCCCCCTATTTCTGCAACACGGAGCTAAGTCAGACTTCTACCTACTGGTAATTCATCAGAAGCAGCACCTCCTTTCATGAGAACACATGGGACTTTGTCTACATGTTGTTGACGACCAAGTGGGATAAGAAACAACAACAACCACAGAATTCTTTATAACCAATGAAAATTTCAATGCAACTATTTTACAGATTCTATGAATTTTTCAAAACTTCAAATAAGTTTTATCGCTATCTTAATTACTTTATTTATTATCATACAAAATAAGTTTTTATTAAATGTAACTGATGTACTTGAAAAGTTTTAACTATTTTAAGTATATCAGTTACATTTAATAAAACTTATTTACTGGAATAATGGCTTTGTTTTTATTGTTTTAATGTCCTTTTTTTTTTTAAAGATACTATTTTGAAGTTATTATTTGTTAAAGAGATGGTATTTTGGTTATCAATTTTTTGTTTATTCTTTTAAATAATCTGCATGAACGTTTTTTTTTTTATGATATCATAGTAAGAAATATAATCTTATTAAATTATAAAAAAAAAGCTTGGATAACCATGCTAAATTGAAGAAAGCGGCTTAAATTTATTTGATGTTCTATTTTTAAATATCGGCATTAAAAAGGGATTTTTTGGACCACCCGGACTTTTAAAAACACACATAAAAACTTGTGTTTCTCCACAAAGCAAATCGGAAATTGTACTTTACAATAATCGGTCATTGCTTCCAAATTTAAAAAAAAAAATCTGTCGTTAAGGCCATTATTTCAAAATTTTCGTTTAAGTTCAGTGGTGCGAGCATTCATTTTTTTTTTTATGAGTGTGCATCAAATTTGCTATTAAAAAACAATGAAGAAAACTTTACAGAACTTCCGCGCCAACAATGATCCCACACATTAATGAGTTCCTTTGAAATGTTAATTGAAGCATGACTGGGAACATTTTGATTAATGTTTAATATTTACCAAGCAAATGGACGGAGGCATTTGAACTCATTAAAAATACGTTTGGGATCGAAGTTTAGAGATACAAAGAGTTTTTTTTCAAGTATTGCATTCTTTAACTAAACGTCAAACAATAGAAACGGCTTATGCGTTCAACAGGATGCATTCACTATATTAGATAATAATTGTTGGTAAATCGTCTTAATTGAACCCTATAGACTATACATATATAATGATCACATAATAATCAAAACATCCTGTTTTTATGAAGGAATTTACAATTTCACAAGTTTTAAGGCATAAGTAACCAGATAGGAAGGGAAATATTCGAATGTATTTATTAAGCTCTTGTTGCCTATATTTGATATTTCAATTTTTCCAATTTTTTACTATTAGTTCACACTCTTCCTATATATATCTTGTTCAAATTTTCAATCGTTCATAAAATACTTTTTATTCATCCACTCAAGTTCAAATCCATTTTTTAAACTTGTAGTGGATGGCACTTTGATGTTAATACAGTTTTTCAAATATTAATTCATTAATTAAATTTAATTAATTAATTTTAGTTTTTTTAGATTTAAGTTGCATGTATCTAATAATAGATGGCGCCAGATGTAAGAGGACAATTTCAACTTTATTTGTAAAGGACTTTTCTGCAATATAGTGAAAAAAAAACGTAGGAATGAACTTTTTTTTTTTTTTTTTTATATTACTTGTTTGAATTGCTTCATTTTTTATACAGATCCCTTTTCATTTAGAATAAATGCAGAAAAAAAATAATCAAAAATTAAGACTATAGTGTTTTATAAGAATGATGCTATTAAAAAAATAGCAATTGATGATTTTGATAATTTGATTAATGCAATTCAATTTTTAGAGCAAAATAAGTTATTTATAAAAACAAGAACTTTTACTTTGCTTTAGTAAGGTTGCTATATAATTAAAGACTGAGTATGTCTTCTCCGATCATTTTTTATGTATAAACTTTGATTTTACTTCAAATGGTTTCCAATTTATAACTATGTCTTCCTGGATACGTGCATTTATTTTATTATTAATCTATGGTCCTAGATGGATACAAAGGGGGAAATATATATACAAAGTAGTATATAAATTATACTAAATAGTAGTATACTAAACTAAGATACACAAAACTTTTATCTTTTTTTAATATCTGTTCAACAAATTTATTTTGATGCTATGCCAATTCTATAGATTATAGACTTTAAGCTTTCAACAGGCATAAGTAACATGCAATACATTGAGTTTAAAGTTGAATACACATTTTCAATTTGATAAAAACACCATGCCATAACAGCGATACATAACAAAATTAACCCACAACTTTTATTAACAATGATATATAACGAAACAATGAAGAAAAAAGCACACACAAATAATCAACGTAAGCAATCTTGTTTTTGAACATATGCTACTTTAGAAGGTCATAGGGTAGGTCATGGTAAACTTTGTTTTAAAATTCAATTGTTTTGTTTCTTAAGAAGTTTACAACAGCATTTTTCACTTCATCATATGTTGCGAATGTTTTGCAATTCGAGAAGTTCAAAGTGTTGGTGCTATATCGGCTGAGTACGGTGTGTGAGAGAGAAACTTCTCCTCTCAGAAGTTATTAATGGGTAAGGTTTGCATTGTGTGGTCGAGTGCTTACATGAGGGAGCAAGACATCAGTCCATTATGGTCCAAAACTTTTCAGCTTTCTCATGTCCGCATGTGGATCAACTTTTACATTGGTGCACAAATGATCATTGTCAATAAGTGAATGTCAATTATTTTTCAGCTGATCTTGGAGAATTGACAATGAATTGCCCATGCTGAAACTCCTTAAACCATACATAGAGTGTGCGACGATCAATCATGGCATCTTTAATTGATTGTTAAATACAGCGTAGCGAATGACCAACATTTATGTTGACTTATAAACATAGAGTAACAAAGTACGTTGAAGCGAAAACTTTGTTTCAACCCAATATTTTGACTATAATTCAGGTTGAAAAACTTACAAAGGTCGACTATTTTATATGTATTTATATGAAAAAATGTGAACAATTTTTTTCTATAATGTCTGTGTGTTTTTGTTTTACTTGTCTTCAGTATATTTCAAGAAAGATTTGCTATCCATAATCTTCTTTCATTGTTTTATTATTTTATTTATTTTTTAAATTTCATTTATTTTTTTTCTGTTTCATACGACGCAATTAGTGTCGTAAAATACAATTTTTGCCAGTATTATATAATTAATGAAAGAAAAAGAAAGAAAAAACATTGTAAAGTACAGATTTTAGGTTGTCTTTTGAAATTTGTTTTGTTGTAATTATTTTTTAATTGCTTTTTATTAAAAACAGTTTTTGAAATGGGGACTGTTAACAATAAGAAAATTCGTTTTTCTTTTACTTAGAATTTATAGCAAATATAATCCAAATTCATTTAATAAACTTAATTTTGTTAAAATATGCAAAATTTGTTAAGCAAATTGTGTCGTATTTAACTGATTAAATATTTAAAATAATTTAAGCTTTTGAATCCATGGTTGTGCAAGATTACTGCTTCAATTTTTTTTTTTTCGGTGTGCCATGTTCAACTTGCCTAAAGAACTCCTACCATTTATATCTAAACCCTCATCTCTCTCTACCATTTATTTTAGTTGTTTTTGAGGAAAAGAACATTGGCTTGATTCTCATATTTTTGTATCCATTATTTTTCAAATTATTACAAAGCTATATACCTGAAGTTAGAAATCACATTTATTATCAATAATTTTAAAGTATTTTAAACAAGTTCTAAGTTATTTTTAATAATATAAGTTTGTCAAATTTCTGTATGAATCCCTATTATTATTGAGCAATTCACTACTATTAAAGTAAATATGTATATCCATTTTTTTATCCTATATAATCCTTTATTTGATAGTTTTTTTTATAAAAAAAAAAAAAAAAAATCTCTTGGATTGTTCGCATTTTTGTTTTTTAAATATTACGCCTTTACATTTCGCAAAAAACGTACATGATAAACTTACTAAAAACATGAATAGCAACATTTGTTTTACGGATGTCATATCAATAAACAAAACTATGCTGACTATACAGATATATTTTAAAAACGAAAATACGTGGCTTGATGTATTTCTAAATTTCTAAAAATAAATAATCTAAAATGTCCATGTTTGTAAAACATAATTATGTGGTCTTCTTATTATTTCCAATAGCGAAAAGAGAACTAAATTTAACATCATTGTCTTAAAACAGCCTTAATTTTTTTCCTTTCACAATCATTTTACCCTCCGCAACATGTAATATTGCTATTTGCATTCCCATATGTTGCATCTCGCGACTCCATTCCTACTTAAAAGGATATCAAGCGAATGGAATCCGCTGAAGGAATATCCTTTCTTTTTTATTTGTTCCTTCCGATTCTTTTCTTCCGACACTTCACAAGAACAAGAGGAGAAAGTCTCGAAGTGCCTTTTCGTGACCACCGAAGCCATGTTGCTTTTTGCGAATCTTCTCTCACCCCTCCAGTCCCCCAACTGAATTTTCTAGTTCCCCATACCCCCACACGTATTTTGATTCCATTCCCCCCCCCTCTCATACCTTCCTTCGTTCGAAAAATCTGTTCGTGCCTTCGAAATTCGTCGAGAGAGTACTCGTTCGATAATGGGAACAACTGCTGCTCGGATTCCGTCATTGTTTTCCGGGGTTATAAATGAGGAGAACCTCTGGCCCTTGACGTTCAATGACAGAATCCTTCTATTTGCATCCCCCCTTTCCTGCAGCCTATACGAAATTACTAAGCAGGGCCGCCACTCGATTAGTGGTGATAAACAGAACTCTCTAACCTCTCCCCCTCCAACTTTTCGATGTATTTTTGTTATTCCTTTCCACCCCCAAAGCCCCCCACATCACGTCCAATCTTACGTTTCTTTTTTCTTACGTGCCATATGATGGCTGTACACACGACGATGCTATTTTTTAATCCATCCAGGAATTGCAAAGACTGGCGATGTTACCCTCTACTCTTGCAGAAAACTGTCACGAGGTCGTTCCACAATCAGGATGCAGATGATCCTCTTCCCTATCAATCTATATTCTTCATACACCCTCTCTCTGTGTCTTACCAATCTTCGGACGCACATTTTTTTCCCCTCTTCTATCGAAAAGGAGTGGGGTAGGGATGGAGGGGATTTGCCAAGGGAGTTAGGACTATTAATCATGAATAACGTAGAATTCTCATTTTGCCAACTGGGGATATTTTGTTTGAGCACCGATGACGTTGTGTTGAAAGTACCATGCTTTTGGTGGAAGGGTGCAGGTTGAATTTTATTTGGATGAGGACACATAATCATAAAAGGGAAGATTTTTGGAGATGTGAAGGAAAAATTTGTGAAATTTCAGCAGTGGTTGGTTTCAATTTGACAGGGAAGTTTGTTTTAAAATATTCAAAATATTCTGATAATATTGTTTAGGAGATAAGATTTAAAACATAATTTTTACCTATGGGTTAAATCTTATCTCCTATTTGATTTGTTTATTATGCATAAAAGGAAAATTTGTCACACAATTTGTTTCAACGAAATCGTACAATGAAGGTAGTTTCCTAAAAAATATTATAAAAATATTTTTATCGTTTAAAAAATTTAATATATATGGAAATAGTAGGTGACTTTCGACTGAATTGTAGCTAGTTTAGTACAACATGCTGTAACTTTCTGTCATTACAAATCGCCCTGTATTGGTGGATTAAATATATATTTTTTTATTGTAAATGTGATTAAATATTTTCATATTACTTCTATTTTTGACATAGAAATCTTCTATTTTTTTATATATTTTTTCTAAATATTATATCTCTTAATAACATTAATTCTAAGAATTACAACTACAATTTACGTGTGATAATTCTTCCATTTTAACGTAAAAATACGCATATTTTAGAAATCATGTTAAATTCATAAGTAGCCTTTAGTTCATATCCGCATATATATTTGTTATTTATTAAATTTAATAATAAATATCAAATATTGAATGTTTGTTTATTAGATTTTACAAATTTCTTGAAAATACTGTCCTATAGGATTTTAATTTCAAACATTTCTAATAAGGATAAATAATATTTGAATTTCGTCATTTGTTTAAGTCTTGCAATTTAGGTTCATTGTGATTTGGATTCTTTATTTCCTCTACCTCCCCTGTTATATTTTTAATTATACTCTTTTCGATAAGACATGTTGTAACAATTGTCAGGGACAAATTTTCTATACTGTAGTGTAAATCAAATTACTTATGTTTGCAAATAAGACAGTAACGATTCTATTAAATGTTTAAATCTTTTTCTCATTATTTTTTAAATCAATTTAAATCTTTTCCAGATTTTTTTGATAATTACTTTTTAGCAGCAAAACCTCATTATTAAATTTATTCAAAAATAATTTATTGAAATTAATTTTTATTAAAATTAAAATTTATAAATTTTTGTAAAATTTTTTAATAACACAACATAACGTTACAAATACGTAATTAGTTTGTAATTTGTAAGTTTGTAAATTTTTGTAATATAATGTTAAAATATTATTATAATAATAATAAATAAAATCTATTGTTATCATAGATTTACTAACTAGAAAAACATATGTCCTTGTTTTTTTAATAAAGTCGCAAGAGATATATATGGAAATCAAAATTGTTGT
>BPLR01015868.1:0-78915 GCA_021605095.1 Caerostris extrusa
ACTTCCGCCGAAATTTCGCATTTCAAAATACGGTTGCACAAAATGCTTCATGCTCATGGGACTGTTTTTTGGTGTCACGCTGCAGGCCAGCTATGCCCAGCAGTAGCATTGGTAGTGGCGCCCGTGATTGGTGCCGACGCAAAGCAATTTAAGTGTGTAAAGAAGAATATACGTAGTACACATGGTAGCTACAAATAACCATTATTCTCAATTATTAAAACTAAGAGCATGCATTAGAAATTCTACTTAATCAGTGCAGGTATTTCTATATAAAGTTTATCTTCTGGCTTTATTGTTATGCAGCTTGCCATCTTGAATTCGTTGAATAATAAATGAAACAACTGTAAGAAAAATTTCCGAATAACAATGAATGACTCCTCACCGGAAGGCACTGAGCCAGAAAAGCCTGCACATGAAAAGTAGCGAAAGCGAAATAATTAACTTCATTTGTTCCTGACAACTAGTTATTGGGATGGATCCAAAATGCGTTAACGTCCATAGTTCAAATAAATAGTCTAAATTAAATTCTTACAATAATAGTCTAGTTACTTCAAATTTATTCATATTTCCCTCAAAACAGCTTTCCAGCCTCTTTATTGATAATGTGGTTCAATTTGAACTATGAAAATGGTTTGTAAAAAAGAAATGTGTTATTATTACTTCATGCCCGGCTTTAACACGATAACATTATTTAAATTATTTCTTTTAATAGTTTTTAGTTAATAAGTTGCATAGAAAGTCTGTATATAGTATTTTTTTTTAATAATTTAAAGAATTTAATGATAATAATTAGCTTAAAAATTACAAAAAAAAATACATAAGGCTACGTTCTTTTAATACAGCTTATTAATAAAAAACTGTTAAATAATTTAAATATTATTATCATAATGAGGGAAATAGAATGTTAAAATAATCGAACATAATCAAAAGAATAATAAATAATAATATTTACTTACAAATCATTTTCATAGTTCAAGCTCGTATAGCATATTATGAATGTAAATGTAATTGAACTTAATTACATTTATTTTCGTGTTATACATACAAGTAAATATAATTTTTACCCATAGTACCATGGAGAAAGCGGAGGCTTTGCCTGACCACTCCTGCAATCTCCTGGGTTTATTTCACAAAGAAATTGTAAAAATAATATTTTGGTCTCCTCTTTTCATATTTTTATACATAATTATATTATATTTGTACATTTTGGTTTTCGTGAGCAAATAATTATAGCAATTAAATACAAAATAGTACCTAAAGATCATCTGGTGTTATTTCTCAAACATTTTAGTAGTCATTTTGAATTTTGTTTTTAAGATTGCTGTTATAATGCTTCTTGTTTACATTGAATTCTGGCCTTTTGTAAGCCCGTTTCTTTTGTTTTAAACTTTTAAACGTAATGGTGTGGGGTAGCGACTCCTTTATGCTAGTAATATTTGGAGAAAAACCAAAGGCTTAGTTTGCTCAATAAACTGTCATGTCACAGAAAATGCTTATCCGTGATTGAAATCTTGGAGCTGCCGAGGCAATATCGAATTTAACATAGCCCTCTGCTTTTGTAAAGGTCTTTCCAAAATTGTTTTTTAAATATTCGATAAACAGTTCTGAAGACATTCAAAATATTCCTTTTATAATAATAATTCTTATCTGAAAATTAACAAATACTTATAACGCTCAGCAAATGTAAGATTATTTTAAAAGAAAATTCTTTCTTTTCTTATGTCAACATTAAAGTTATAAAAGAATTTAAAAGTTACAATGCGTTACTTCCACATAATTAAGAATTTTAATTTACTGCAGATTTTTGTTTCTTCACAATAATAGATATTTTACTTTTTTTTAATTTCCTCACTGGGCTTTGTGTAAAGCGATTTTTATGATTTTATTTTTCTTAAAATCAGTAAAGCTCCTTAAATTAAATCCTTATCTGCTGTGCCCTAACACAAATTACATACTGTATTTGTTGAAGTTAAAAAAATAAAATATTACATGATGAAGTATGGAACTTCTGAAACATTAGAAAATTTATTTAAATTAGATAAAAAATTAATTTTAAATTATTTATCTATTTATTTTTACTGGGGCCTGGTCTCCACAAAAAAAATTAGAATTTGTATCAGAAATATAATAAACCATTCACACAGTTACCCAATTATTTAAATAGTTAAAAATTCTTCAAATAATAAGATAAGAATTATTTTTTAATAAAATACTTATACTGGGATTAATCTACCAACCCACATTCTGGACAGTTTATTATAATACTTAATTGTTATCTTTATTTTTGAAAGTTTATGCTGGTCAATTCATCTTATTATAAAAATTAAGAATATTATCAATATATTTAATATTGTTAATTAATGGTATCAATATATCATTTTTTTATTATCACAATACAATACAAGTAAGTGTGCCTGCCGAATGCCTGCGGCAATGCTTGGCCCAGCACATCGTGCAAAACTGTCTCTTCACCTAAAAGGCGGAATGTTCTTTTCCGGTTGTCACGAAAGTTGAAAAATGCTTTTGAAAGAACTTGCCAGTTGACATGGTCTTCGTGGGTGCGAAGCCAAATTAACAAGGATGATGCACAATTATTTTCCTGTCTCCACCCTGTTAATGCCTATCGGGGCTATGGCTCTGTGCCGAAAGCTGGTCTGAAGCCTTCAGGCCCACAAGAATGGAGGACTTTGTCACAAACCAAGCACAAAGCTGAAGGCGTTCATGGTCACCGTATTTTGACGATCAGAACTTTCGTTCCAATTGTTAAGATGTATTCATCCAAAGATTTACATTTAAGATTTCCTACGATTTAAGACTTCTTTCTTATTGAAGCACAAGCCATGTTCATAATCATTTCCAAAGAATGGAAAGAGAAACTCGTTACAATTCGATATATACACTTTAACTATCCGGTTTGTTTATTTCCAAAAGCAACTATTCTTGCCAGTACGACTCCTACACCATGTCAACGTTCATAATCAACACAGCACCGGCAGCCAAACACAGTTACAAGACGTAGATTTATCGGGTCCATCATTCTGGGCTGGGGTACGATCTTCTAAGACTGGTGCGGGTCCTCTCGTATTGACAGAAACTTTGTTACAACCTCAGTTGCCAGTGGCTACCGAAGATTTGTATTATTTCAGCGATTCTACCAGAGCCATTTCCCAAGAACCTTCTTCATTGGAATCTGTCGCTCATAGTCATTTCCTCAAAGATGGAAAGAAAAAGCTGTTTACAAACCTTCAGCTACTGTTTGTCGACTAACGACATCTCTGGTATCTATTTCCTAGCTAGTACGAAGACTATTGGCGCAATATCTTCATGTTCATAACTTCCTCAAAAATACGGACAGTTACAAACGTAGCCACAAGATATTGCAACCAAGATTTACATTTGCGATTCTTAAGGGCATGATATTGCTGGGTCAGTATCCTTCCTCTCTTCATTATGCTGAGTCAGAGTACAGCCTGCCCAAGCCTGCTGACAGATTTTCGAGACAGCAAGATGCTTTTTTTGGTAAAAGGGTTGTCGACCCTTACGTCCAACCCTTAAAGCCGAGACATACGAAAGCTGGCAGCCTGATCTCCGGAACCAGCTTCCAAGCGAGACTTCGACCAACCTGTGGTATGCCAAACTAGCTGATTGAGTTCATACATTAATATTTTTTCCGTGAAAGGTGTCATCAGCCATTTGCAGGCAGGGATTTGGTTCGCATGCACTCCACCTGTGATTTGCATCACTTGTAGCAGTTCATTGATTAAACACATAGAATATACATGAAGAATACAAAGGCTGCTGGCTTAAGCGATCATATTTTTATAAAAATGCACACAAAGGAAAATAAGAAATATAATGCAAAAGGAAATAATACCAAAAAATTGAATACAAAAGGAGCTAGTCGGACAATAATATGTACAAGGAAATAAGACATAAAAATATAATAAAGGAAAAAGAAATTGTGTGAAGATAGCTGCAGTGAGGATTGCTGCTGGGGAGTCGATGACCAAAGCGCCTAGTCTGGCAGAGATGCAGCCCAAGGGGCGTATTTTGGCATGAAACTGAAAATGCCAAGCGCCCATGTATGTCTCCTTTCTGCATAATTCTGGGTAACTGCAGACCCAGATCTGTCATCACCTCTGAAAAGCTAGTCGTATCTGCTCTTCGATCCTCTTTCCACCTCTTCCAAAATGACCATGCAGGAGATGATAAATTACAAAACAATGCGCCATAGCAAGTAGATCTAGTCGTCAATGATTTAAAAGTTTTCCAACTCTGACATTGCTCGGTCAGTAGTCAAAGATACTGTTGGAGATGCAGAGCTGGCAAAGCTTAACAAATTTTCGTAAGGTCACATACCTTGGCGAGTCAGTTTAACACCAGGCTGGCGGAAAATAAAAATGATAAGACTTCATTGCTCAAGTTTAGCAGCGTTTCTTTTCTCCCCTCCCTTAAAAACAATAAATCTTCTATGCCGGGTAGTTAAAGAAACAAAATTGCAAAAAAAAATATTCAATTCAAATAATGAGTAGGTTGTTGAGATCATGTAAAGTCTCAGCCAGCAAAGCCAGTACCTTTCTTCACGCGTACCTGTTCACAGTGCAGTGATTCACCATTTCATGCAAAAATTCTTGAAATTACTGTTATTGTTAACATCTCTTGTCTTTTCTCGAAATAAAAATCAAAGCTAGTGTTAACTTTCTATTCTTGCCATTCATCGAAAGAGTCCATAGAATTAATTTATAGTTAACTCTTAGTCAAGAGTATGCTTCGCCTTGTCAATTTTCTTCAGGGATATCAGTTTTGGAGGAATCTTTTCTATCTGCTATTTAATGAAAGATCTCACAGAATATTCACTCAGCCATGTTTTCGGTATTTATTAGATGATGTTTTAACACTATCTCTGTGAAAAGTAAACTAGGAGGTTACTGTTCAAAAGGTTTTGAAAGTTATTTTCTGGCCTCCTAATTTCTTTTCATTAAAAAAATTCTTATCCTTTTGGAAAATGTAATTACTGTCTGGCTAGCTATCGCATGAAAAATTGACAAACGGCCAAGTTGGACTTATTCGAGTAAAATGATGCAGTAGGGAATAAATGTATTTCGGATGCCAAATAAATAAATAAAATAAAATTTTTACAATAAGCAATAATAGTTATTAGTTTAATTCATTCAAATATTTTAATAAATTATTAAAATAATAATTGTTATTAATTGCTATAATTTTAATTAATACAATAAAATAAAATTTCATTGTATTAAATGAAAAGTGAGATAAAAAAAAGGATAAGAATTTTTTTAATGAAAAGAAATTAAGAATTAGAAAATGCTTTCTTTCAAAATTGCTTTTTAGTTTGAGTAACACTCCTAGTTTACCTTTTCACAGAATAGTTGTTAAAACAATATCGTCCTATTATAAAAAATACCGAAAACAATACATGACTAGTGAAATGCTATAAGGACTCTTGATTGAAGAGTTAACTATTTATTCTGTGAGATCTTTTCATTAAATAGCAAATTAGAAGATTCCTCCAAAACTGATATCCACAAAAAAAAAAAAAAAAAAAAAAAAAAAAAAAGAAAGAAAACTTGACTAGTGAAGCGCTATAAGGACTCTTGACTAAAGAGTTAACTATAAATTAATTCTATGAGATCTTTCCATTGAATGGCAAATTAGGAGATTCTTGCAAAAACTGATTTTATTTCGAAAAGGAATAACAAGTGAAATTTGTTTTTAATGTAAAACCAACGTAAGATTTCGTTTTTGCGAGCGTATTGCTAGGTGGTGAATCACTACTTGTAGACAATTTACCTCCGCGCGTGATGTGACTGCATGCACTGAAGAAAGGCAATTTCTTAACAACATACAACAATAGGTTGAGACACATGATAAAGGAATTTTAGAAACTTCTCAACAATACTCATTATTTGAATTGAATATTTTTTTTTTTGCAAATTGTTTTGACAACAACTACTTGCAGCATAGAAGATTTATTGTTTTAAAAGGGAGGGGAGAAAAAAAAAAAAAGCACTCTTGGAAGCAATTTGTTGTGGAATCTTATCGATCAATACGTTTTTATTTTTTTTTTCCGCCAGCCCTATTCAGTTGGCAGTGGTTAAGAACCTGACTCGCCAAGGTCGCCTCTCTTGAACTATTACAAAAAGGGTTGTTAGAGCGCCAACTCACTCATCCCTCCAACAAGTCTTGTTCTGTTGAGAGCAATGTCAAGGAGTTGGGAAGGCTTTTAAATCGGTGACAGTGGAATCTATATATAAGTATTGTTTGTAGTCTATCCTCCTCCATGCATGAATCATTTTGGAAAGAGGAGGTGGAAAAAAAAAGGATCGAAAAACAAATACAATTCTTTTCAGACAGGTGATGACAGAGTCTGGGCAAGAACGCCCATGGGCGCTTAGCATTTTCCGGCAACGATTTCACATTGCCGGAAAATGCTAAGCGCCCATGGGCGTCTCTGCATAATTTGCACCAGACCTAGATCTTTGTCATCATTTCTAGCAGCAATTACTCTACTTTGTAGTATATTCCACAGTTTTCTCTTTTTCCTTTATTGTATTTTTATCTTTATTATTCCTTGTACATATTAGTTAATTGTATCCATTGCTTCCTTTGTATATAATTTTTTAGTATTATTTTCCTTTTGCATTGTATATATTTCTTATTTTTCCTTTTATTGTGCATTTTTATAAAAACTCTTTTGGGCAGATCTTGATCACTTATTCTTTTTTTCATGTATATAATATTCTTCATGTATATAATATTCTATGTGTTTTAATCAATGAACTGTAAGTGTGCAATCCTGGAGTAAAAGGTCGCATGCGGACCAAGGAACTCCGTGAACCTGTAAATGATGATGATGATTTTCTTTCACGGAAGAAAATATTAATAATAATTTCATCAATAGTTTTAGCTCCATACCACAGGTTTCGAGTCGAGTCTCGTAGGTGCTATGGAGGCTTGTTTTGGTTCGGAATCCATTTAAACCTTAGCTTTCCGTATAATATGACTTTAGAGAGTTGGACGTAAAGTTGACAACCATACCCCATAAAAAGAAAAACATCTTATGTCTCGAAATCTGTCAGCAGGCAGACAGACTTGGCCCACTCTGTGGCTGTTGTACCAATGAAGAAGAAGAGGAAGGATCGTATTAGCTTATAATATATACCCTTAGAATCGTAAATGTAAATCTTGGTTGTATATGTCTTAATAATATCAGGTTGTAACTAAAGTTTCTGTCCGTATTTTGAGAGGGATTATGAGACATGAGGCTGTTGCGCCAATGAAGAAGTCTTAGAATCGTACTAGCTTAGAATAGATACCCTTAGAATCGTAGTTGTAAATCTTCGTTGGATACGTCGTAATAATAATAGTTTGTAACGAAAATTTTCTCCATCTTTTGAGAATGACTATGAGCATTAGATTATTGCTCCAATGAAGAAGAGTTCTTAGAATGATACTAGCTTAGAATCGTAAATGTAAATCTTGGTTGTATACGTCTTAATAATATCAGGTTGTAACTAAAGTTTCTGTCAATATTTTGAGAGGGATTATGAGACATGAGGCTGTTGCGCCAATGAAGAAGTCTTAGAATCGTACTAGCTTAGAATAGATACCGTTAGAATCGTTATTGTAAATCTACGTCTTAATAATATCAGGTTGTAACGAAAGTTTCTGCCAGTCTTTTGATGTTGATTATGAGACATGAGACTGTTGCTCCAATGAAATAGAGGTCTTAGAATCGTACTAGCTTAGAATAGATTGCTTTGGAATCGTAAATGTAAATCTCGGATGGATTCGTCTTAATAATATCAGATTGTAACGAAAGTTTCTGCCAGTCTTTTAGGATGATTATGAGACATGAAGCTGTTGCTTCAATAAAGAAGAAGTCTTAGAATCGTACTAGCTTAGAATCGTAAATGTAAATCTTGGATGGATACATCTTAATCAGATTGGAACGAAAGTTTCTGTCCGTCGTCTGAGGTTGATTATGAGACATAACACCGATTCAACTATTAAATATTTGTGATAAAGTCGATCCATTGTAATAATATTGGGTACAAAAGTAGGTAGCTCAGCCGTCATTCATAAATTTGTCGTACATTGTAGGGTGGAATAGGAAAATAATTGTTCATCATCAGCTGTTGGGTGACTACGAAGCAATACCCGCTGAAGTTCACTGTCAACAGCTAAGATTCTTCAAAGCATTTTTTCAACTTTCATTGATAACCGGAAAAGAAATTTAATTTTGCGGCATGATAATGGGTGAAGAAGTTTAATTTTTGCGACATGATAATGGGTAAAAGCATTTACCCACTCTACAAGAGCGACTTCGGCTTTGAAATCACGCTTTAAATATTATTGTATTATTATTAATAAAAAATGATATATTGATACCATTAAATTACAGCAATATTAAATATATTGATAATATTCTTAATTTTTTTATAATAAAGATAGATTATTAATAAATAAAAATAAAGATAATTATAAATAATTAAATTATTTATAATAAACTGTCAAATTAATGGGTTAATTCAAGATTAATCTAATTATAAAAATTATTTTATTAAAAAATTATTAATTCTTATCTATTATTTGAAAATTTTTGTATTTATTTAAAAATAATTAGTACTGTTAATAGTAGCTATGTGAATAGTTTTATTATATTTTTTTTTTCACAATTACAAAATTCCTAATTTTTTTTTTATTGATTAGATTTAGTAAAAATAAATAAATAAATAATTTAAATTAATTTTTTTTATCTAATTTAAATAAATTTTCTAATGTTTCTAAGTTCCATACTTGTCATTCACATGTATGTATTTTTTTTAGCTTTTCAACAAAATACAATTTATGTAATTTATTGTTAAAATTTTAGCAGAATTATTTAAGCTATTGAATTAAAGAATTTAATTTAAGAATTTTACTGATTTTAAGAAAAATACATAAAATCATAAAATAAACACACAAAAAAACATTTCTATAAAAGGAGTGAAATTTAAAAAAGTAAAATATATATATATTGTGAAGAAATAAAAATCACTTACGAAAATTAAAATTAAAAAATTCTTAATTGATATTGATAACTTGTGTAGCTTAAATTCTTTTTATAATAATGTTGACATAAAAAAGAAGAATTTCTGCTTTTTAAAAAGAAATAATAATCTTAAACGCTTTGTTGTTTATAGTATTTTGTTAATTTTTCAAAATAAATTATTGTTATTATAAAAAAAGGAATATTTTTGAATGTCTTCAGAATTATTTTTGGTTTATCGAATATTTAAAAATAATTTTGGAAAGACCTTAAAAAAAGCAGAATATGTTAAATTCATAATATTATTTACAATAATTTGTAACCTCATCTTAGCTCCAAAAATTGCCATTTGTCAGTTAAGCATTTTCTATGTACTGTTAGTTGGTATCGCCATCTATTGGGCAAACTAAGAAGCCTTTGGTTTTTCTCAAATATTTTACTTGCTTATAAAAGAATCCTTCCTTTTATAAGCACACACACACACACAAAAGGCATTACGTTTAAAAAGTTTTAAAAAAAAAAAAGAAAATATAAATGGATGGGCCTATATGCAGGTCACCCATAAAATTTAGAATTCAATGTAAGAACAAAACGTATAACAGCAATCTTAAAAAATAAAAATTCCAAAATTCCAAATGACTTTCTTTTCTAAAATGTTTTGAAAAATGTTATTTCACTTTAATTGTCTTTGCTTTCACCAGATGATCTTTAAGAACAATTTTACATTATTTAATTATATAATTATTTGCTCACGAAAAAAATTAAAATGTATAAACTATGTATAATTATGTATAAAAATATGAAGAAATTAAAATATTATTTTTTTTTTTAATTTCTTTCGTGAAATAAATTAAAAAAAAAATTGCAGAATTTAAAGTGGTCAAGGACACAAAAAACCCGCTCTCGAAAACACTACCCATAATTTTATGGGTAAGAAAAATTATATTTAAAGATTGTATGTATAACACGAAATAAATGTAATTAAATTCAATTACATTTATTTCATAATATATATATATACAGACTTTGAACTATGAAAATGATTTGTAAAATAAATATTATTATTTATTATTCTTTTGATTATGTTCGGTATTTTTAACATTCTATTTCCCTCGTATGATAATAATATTTAAATTATTTTAACAGTTTTTATTAATAAGCTGTATAAAAAAGAACGTAGCATATGTATTTTTTTAATAATTTTTGCTTTAATTTGTATCATTAAATCTTTAAATTATTAAAAAAAAAAAAAAATACATATGCTACGTTCTTTAATGCAGCTTATTAATAAAAACTATTAAAATAATTTAAATAGTATTATCATACGAGGGAAATAGAATGTTAAAATACCGAACATAATCAAAAGAATAATAAATAATAATATTTATTTTACAAATCATTTTCATAGTTCAAATTAGTTACATTATATCCAATAAAGAACAGAAGCTGTTTTAATATTGAAATATGAAGACTTAAATTTTGAAATGGATAACAGACTATTATTGTAAATTTAGTCCATTTTTAATAGGTTTAGACAATCTTTTGACTATTTGTACCAATTTATGGACGTTGCTTATACATTTTGGATCCATCCCAATTAACCTAGTTAATGGGAACAAAAAATGAAAAAGTTTGGAACTGAAGACGCTAATTATTTCCTTCCCTTACTTTTTCGCTATTGCAGGCTTTTCTATTTCTTTGTGGACTCATATTTCGTCATTGTCAATTATATCCAGTGAAGTCATTCTCTTTTCATTTATTATTCAGAGGGGTTTTTTTTTCTTATATATTTTACAGTTGTTTATTTTGTTATTCAAGCGAATTCAAGATGAAACAAGCTGCATAGATGAAATAAAATTAGAATAGAAGCACTTTATAAAAAAATTAGAAATACCTGCACTTTATAGAAAATTAGAAATTTAGAATTTTCCTATTCCATTTACTCTTGGATTTTTAATAATTGAAATAATAGTTATTTATGTACCATAATGGTACTTACGTATTAACGCTACCTTGGCTACAGATTTGGCGGTTTTTAAGTGGCGCCAATCTAACAGCTACAGATTTGCTGATTTTTGACGCCATTTTGTAGTGCTACGAAAATGCGTATTTGGGATTTGCCAGAAACAGAACAAGATGCAATTTTATTTTTTCAGCAGCGAAGTATTTTACCAAAAAAACGAAAATGTCCCAATTCCCATGACATGAAACTTTATTTTGGTAAACGTAAGTTTTGGAAATGCAATTTCAGTCAGTGTGCTTATTATGTGGGATTTAGAAAAGACAACTGGTTTGAGGGAAGCAGAAATTCATTTAAAACCGCCAAATCTGTAGCTGTGGTTGGTGTTCAAAAAGGTAACTACGTGCGTGTGCGAACAACAAGATTGCTCTTTATTGGCGCAACTGCAGCCAAGGTAGCGTTAATACGTAAGTACCACCATAATTTCCGGCCTATAGTCCGAAAATTATACAGTAAAAATATTTTTAGAATTGTATGGTGCGGATTATAGGCCGTCGCATAAAAGGTTTGGACCTTTTTCTTTTTCGGATGTTTCACAAAACTCAATTCTTTAAAATCTATTAATCAATTCTAAGCTCAACTCGTGACTCAGTGGCAACGTGAGCCGCTGATGAGCAATTAGAAAGGAGGTTCAATATGCTGGCGGCTTTGTTGTAGACACTGTTTCAAATAATCTGTATATTTAAATATAATCACAACTATATAATAAGAAGTTAATTTTCTCTGTGAAAATAATAAAACCGTGTAATGTATCATCAGTGTGATTGATGGTCTGTTTTTAAGAATTTTTGTTTGTAATTTTATATCAAAAAATGATTGTAAATTAAATATAAATGATTAGTCTTCAAATTAACGATCCAAGGCAAAATATCCTTGTCATATACACTGAAGAGCCAAAACATTATGACCACCTGTCAATAACGAGTTGGCCCACCTTTGGCGCGCAACACGGCTTCAACCCGCCTTGGCATGGATTAATAGCACCGCTTGATACCAGTTCCACCTGATCACGTGCCTTCACGTCATCCAGGCGAGTTCATCGCAAAATGTAGGGGTGGTCATAATGTTTTGGCTCTTGAGTGTATATATATATGTTGAAAAGAAATTGAGAATCGTGTTAATGCTTTTAGATTTAGAACTAAAAGTTAAATATAAAAAAACTAAAAGTTAATTAATAAATAAAGTAATTTAAAAAATTTTTTTGAAAGCAATCATAGTTACATTTTAATGAAGTACAACTTTCATTAACTTTAAAGTCTGCACTGTATTAAAATTAAATTATGACTATTTTATAACTATTTTTAGTAATTATTTATTATTTCTATAATTAAGTTACGATAATTAAGGTTTATAATCTGCTCAATGAAATAATATGTATGTTTAAAGTTATCATATGTAAGTATTTTTGTTATTTATATTTTAAGTTAATCAAAGTTTGGATAAAACTGGGTATATATATATTGGATTTTAACCATATATTATTTAAAGTACTTAATCTGCTTAATGATAGAATTGCACACTTAGTTGTGAGCATCTTACTGTATAATTCACAACTATGTGAATGTTTAATATTTGTTTATTTAAGACTTTTAACTAAAACATTGGCAGAGACTTCTGTCGTTCCATTTTGGAAATACGTTTCCGTAGTTGAGCTAGTTTCAAGAGTGTTTGCTTGGTATTCGTCACATTTAATAATGTGTTAATCATTTACCTTTAAAATACCTACTGGAAGACATCCCTTTCCTCCACTCCAGAAGTTTACTGTTGAATTGCAGTGGTTGTTCTTATTGTAACTGTATTACTAGCGATATCCGCTGGCTGCATTCTATGCATTGCAATCGACTCGTATACATATTAGACGCTCTGGCCTTTGGTACCACAGGTTTCAGGTTCGAATTCTGGCTGTGTCATGGATGTTTGTGAGTGGTTCGGAATCCACGTTACACTATAGGTCCTGGTCTAATTAGCTGTGCAGAAGGGGACCCGGTGGTCAAGCGCCCGTGAATTCGATGATTTTTCAGGGTTTTTTTTTTTTTTTTAATGAAAACAATGAACAAGATATATTAAATAACTTCAATAGTATACAAAAAAAATTGTAACTAAAAAAAAACTTTTAAGTCGTTAAGGAGTGGCGCTGAAGTTGCCCTCTTCATAAATATGGATCTGGGCGGTGGGTCAAGTTTTGGCTCTTTCACTTATCTGTAAACAAAAAATGAAAAACATTTTCTGAACAGTATGAGTGTAGTTATTGCACGACCAAGAATAAAAAAAACCGACAAAATGGCGCGTTCTTGAAAAATACATACAGAAAACAGACTGTTTTTCATTATTTTTTGTATGTAAAACATAAAAAGTATTCACCGTAAAAACTTTTTAGTTCCACGATAGGTACTGGTTACTGAATAACATAGTAAAATTTGAGTCGAATCGGCCAAGTAGGTTTTTTTTTTTTTTTTTTTTTTTTTTTTCCCCTCACACCGTGGGAAAAAAGTATTTTCGAAATAAATGAGTTGGAAGTTGAAGGTAAGCATATTCTCAGCTAAATGGGCTGTATAACTTAAAATATCGTCAATATCAAAAATGTAACAAAGTATATTCTTAAAGGCTTATACTTCAAAATATCGGGGAAAAAATCGATTTTTTTGAAAATTGTAGACCACCGGGTCACCTTAAAGCGTGCATAAAAATTACCGCAGAGCGACAAATCAAACGATATACAAATTGGAAAATTATATTTTATTCAATTCCTTTATTGCTCATAAATATGTTTATCTATCTTGTTCAAATTTTCAATCGTTCCTAAAATACTTTTTATTCATTCATTCGAGTGTAAAAATTTTTGAACTTGTACTGGATGACACTGGATGTTAATACGGTTTTTCAAATATTAATTCAGTAATTAAATTTAATTAATTGATTTTAGTTTTTTTTTTTAGATTTAAGTTGCATATATCTACCAATAGATGCCAGATAAACTTAAAAAAATGAACGAAAATTCTTTATAAAGGACTTTCTGCAATATAGTGGGAAAAAAAAGTAGGAATTGACTTTAAATTTTTTTTTTTTTTATATTACTTGTTTATTCTTTAAAAGCACAATGGTTTCTATTAACTTGGCAAGATAGAATTGCGGCATTTAAGTTTACGTGTGATAACTTCCTTCTCTGTGAAGATTTGATATATGTTAGTCTCTTCATAAAATACCCAATTCATATATTTTCATCTCGGTTTCGTGTCACCAGATTTTTTCAGTTTTTTTTTTTTTTTTTTTTTTTTTTTTTTCCTCATAATTTTTCTTCCGCAACTACCCATCCTCTCCTCCTGTTAGGCGTGTTCCGTTCCACCCACTCATTTTAATCACTTAGATCACGTGATCGATTTTCTATCGCTCCTATTATTTTTCCCTCCCTATCTTTTCAACGGGGAAGTATAGGGAAAAAGAAATAGTTTTGAAATAAATGTGCTGGATTAAAGAACCTCTTTTTCTATCCTTTTATTTTTTTTTTTATCGTTTAAATGACTTTGCGTTCTGAGTTTTCCTGAAGATTCATTCCTGATAATTTGGAGAAACGCTTGCGCAATTTTTTACGAGTTATAAATTGAATCATTAATTATATTTTACTCGTTAGTTTCATGTTCTAAGTCATTCTAGAAATTTAAGAACTTAATTTTAGAATGTTTCTATATTTTATTTTAAAAGGAATATCCACGTTTAATTTTTAGAATTCATTTTCCTTATTATTATTATTATTATATACGCTATAAATTTTTCTGTTTGCCTCTTAAAACTGAAAAATCATAGTCTCTTTATTTAATACTAAATCATAACACTTAGAAGTTCAAATTCTTCTTTAAATTTATTTTTTTATCTGATGCATAGCCAAAAATTACTGAAAAAATATTAATTAATTTTTAATTCAACTACAATATTGTTATTGTTCATTCCACCAGCTGGCGCTTATTGTTATGATTGATGTTGATGTACTTTTTTTTTTTTTCCCCTGGGTTGTTCTACATTATAAGGTTAACATTTATTTTTTACAATATAAATACTTCTTATTTACAGACAGTGATTAAAAAAAAAATAAAAATATTTTTAAAATTAAACTGAAATATATAATAGCTCATATAAGTATATATAATTAACTTATATAAATTATATTTAAAAAAAAAAATTAACATTTAAACAAAAAATTTACTATTTATGCCACCAGATGGCGCTTTCATTATGATTGATGTTGATGTAACTGTTTTTTTTTTTTTGTTTTTTTTTATCGTGTTTAACGTGTTTGTTATTTATTTGTTATTTTATAGAAGGTTTAACATTAATTTTTTACTATTTTAAATACATCTTATTGACAAATAGTGATTAAAAATTTTCATTTCTTTATAATTTCCAAAACCGTAATTTTTAATTGTTATCAGATATTTTGAGATTGTGATTTTCTTTAATTCCTTTGCACTTTTCATTAAATTTTTCTCTATTAAAATTAATCAAAACTAAAAATGTTTAATTTTCTTAAGCTGGGCTGCTGCTAGCGTTATTATTTGCTAACATATCTGCTAGCAAATAATAATGCAGCATAATTAAAAATTTCTTTCGTTTAAGAAATGGGAAAGCACACAGTCCAAAAACATCTATAACTATTTCCTTTATTCATATTATACATTAAAATAATGAGAATCCTTCATCAAAATAAATGCAGTTTGTTAATTGTACATATTTAATTAAATTACATAATTTCAATTCTAAAACTTCTTTACCTTTAAGAAAAAAAAATTATAATTACTATTTTTTCATCATATCTTAGATGTTGTAAAAGACGAAATGTAATTTTAGCTAATAACAATATGAAAATACTTCATAAAAATCATGTATCATGGAAAATTAAATAGGCATATGCAGACATATGCGTAGGTGTAATTGTGGTATGTTTTTCCTGTACGATTTGCAACCTTGCAGAGAAACAGGTTTTACAGCAATAGGAAGAAGCGTTAAGCTATTTCAGATGTCATGTTTTTATATGGGAATATTGGGAAACATGTGGGAAATTTGAAATGTAGATTTAAAGGTTGAAATAAAAAATATCTTGCAATGTAATTATTGTTCTTAATGTCTGTCTGCGTTGTAAAAAAAAAAAAACTTAAGAAACTTTAGTTAATTTTCTTCCTGCAATTTTAAAACCATTTAATAAAAGAATTAATTTGCATAAATTGTTTTAAAATGCGATTTTTTATTCATTACTTATTATTTTTCTTGTAAATAATTACTTTAATTTAGTATTTTATTTTAAATATAAAAAAATTTCTTTTAAACATAATACATTGTGTATTTTTTTTTTTTTCTATTGTTATACTAGTAATTTTGAGAAAAATAATACAAAAATTAAGTATAAAAATAGTACATAAACGGTTATATTATTTAAAATTTATATTTTTATAACATTTAGCAATGATCTATTATGAGTTGTTTAAAACTTCATTAAATTTTGAATAAATTTCTTTTTTTCTGTAAATAACACAATATTTTCTACATGGGAATATCTGGTTGACAAAAAGTATTAAGGAAGATTGAAAATTTTAGAATAAAAAAAATACAAAACAAATGATTATCGTTAAACACAATATTAAATATCAATATTATTTTGCATTGTTATGAATTAAGACATATTTGTCTGAGAAAATTTTTTTTATTGTTGCGTTATTGATCTAATCTTTCGTCACGTAATAGCAAATGAAAACAAAGAAAATTTTAAATTTAATGTGTAAGAAAAAAAAACCATGTAAAGTAATATGTATATAAGATATCTGAAGTAAAAAAAATATTTAGCGACATATAAGTAAATAATTTAATAATATCTGCAAATATGACGTTGCATGAATTTGTTTTAGATAAGATAGTTTCGCCAAATACATGTAGCTCGTTAAAATTGTCATCTAGCTGATATTCTAGTTTATAAACCAAATTCGAGATAAAATATATTTTCAGAAATTTTATTTAATATTGTAAGATATTTTATTGTCGTATATATAAATGAATATATTTTTTTATAACAGTTAGCAATTATGCATTATTAGTTGTATAAACATTCATTAAGTTTTGAATGAATTTCTTATTTCTGTAAATTGCATAATATTTTGTACTTAGGTATATCCGGTAGAGAAAACTACAAAGGAAGATTGGAAACACTACAATAAAAAAAAATATACAAGGAAAAAAATGATTTTCGTTAAACACTATATACATTCAAGTTGTAACTTTGCATTTTTTATGTATTAAGATAAATTTATCTAAGAAAAATTTCTTATTGTTTTGATATTCATCTAATCTTTCGTCGCATAATAACAGACTAAAATAAGGAAAAATATTAAATTTTGTGTATGTGAAAAAAAACCCTATAAATTAAAAAAAAAATATATATATAAAGATATCTGAAAAAAAAAAAAATATTTAGTAAGTAATTTAATAACGTTAACCCATAAGTAAGTAATTTAATAACGTTAGCAAATATGGCGTCATTTGAATTTGTTTTAGATAAGATAATTTTGCCAAATACGCGTTGCCCCTTAAAAAAATTATCATTTGATATTCTGGTCTAAAGTCACATTCAGGATAAAATCTATTTTCTAAATACTTATGAAATATATTATTTAGTTATATATATATTTATATATATATATATATATATATATATATATATATATAGAATATATATATATATATATATATATATATAGAATATATATATATATATATATATATATATGAATATATATATATATATAGAATATATATATATATATATATATATATATAGAATATATATATATATATAGAATATATATATATATATATATATATATATATATATATATATATAGAATATATATATATATATATATATATATATATATATAGAATATATATATATATATATATATATATATATAGAATATATATATATATATATATATATATATATAGAATATATATATATATATATATATATATATATATATAGAATATATATATATATGATATATATATATATATATATATATATATATATATAGAATATATATATATATATATAGAATATATATATATATATATAGAATATATATATATATAGAATATATATATATATATATATATAGAACAGAATTCGTGTTGATATTGAGAAAACTAGTAGATGAAAAGATCAGAAATGAAGTTATATATAAGAATTGGAAATACCTTACAGAAGGCCGTGTTATTCATTAACTTTGATATAACCCAACATTTCTTTTACCTCTTTTCTCACAGATAAGAAAATTACTGAAATTTATTACCAGTAAAACCATCTTATCTTATTTTTGTTTCCACCTTAGCTGTTAAATGCACATTTTCTTGCTAATTTCTATTGTATTAAATTTATAACATATTTTTATATAATTGTGCTGTCAAAGAAGATCTTTTAAAATTTGAAAAAGTTGTGTTAATTTTATGCATGGTTATAAAAACAGAGTTTGATTGTTATATGATATGCCTAAGAAGAGACGCGTATCCCCTGTGGATTATACGAAATATTTTTTTTTTTTCCGGGTCGTAAATTACTGTACTTTAATTTTTTGTAACATTTTAGTAACTTCTTTAATAAAATTACATGTACGAAAGGTACTAAAATTTAAAACATTTTATTGTCTGATTGCACATTTTGAAGAACCAAACTTCGCACGCGATTCTTACTATGAATAACCGATAAGATCTGGATTGGATCCATCGTGTTCCTTTTCATGTCCGATTAATTTCCATTTTTTTCTTCTTTCCGGAATAGTTAAGTGCAGCCACTTCGTTGTTCTCCACTTTTCCGTTTTTGAAGGTCAAGAGGTCTGCTCTTTTGGCCTTGGTCCAGTGCCGGGCGTTCTGGGACTCAATCCGTCATCGACTAATTTGGAGAGAGATGGATGTGAAAACTCCTTCAAGAGGTGATTTACGGTAGGATTTGAGTCCTAAATGTCAGTCAGCCAGTGTTTGGTTCAGAATCTCAACACTGGGGGTGGGAAAAAAAGTTTTGAAAATTGTAAGGATCAATTGAAAAGCGTTTGTTGATGTCGGTTTTGTTTTTCATGTAGTATACGGTATATTTGCTAAATTGTTTTGTGTAGATTTGTTTAAAGTACATTGTGGTTAAAAAATGGTATAACCCTCCCCCCTCTTGTGAAAAGAAATCACGTTTTTTATTCTGAATGTTATTTTAATCTAATTCATTCACCACTAATAAGTAGTATTTTTCCGAGTGGGATCTGGGTTAGAATAGCCCCACTATGGCCCATGCATGTCATAAAAGGCGACTAAAATAGGTACCTTGTGCCTGGTTCCTTATAAATATATTTTTTCATTATTTTTTATTTCAAAAGGTTAAAATTTTACTTTAAAAAGATTTGTTATATTTTTAGTTTCAAATAGAATTAACAATTTTTACGTCCTTTTAAAACGATTTGCAAAAAGTTTCAAATATTAATTTTAGATTTCCTTTATTACGAACTATTTCCCCGTGAATTTAGGATATATTTTTTTAGTTTTTTTAAATTTGATTTAAAAAAATTGTGAAGTTGATAAAAAAACTTTGACTTGATTAATGAAATTGAAAATTTGTCAATGCATTTGGTGAATATTTTTCATTTTCTTATAAATATCTGATTTTATTCATCATTTATTTAACACGACTTTTAATAAATGATATAATAACCGGGTGAGGTATAGTCAGACTTCTCCCTTTGGTACCCCATGTATTTGTGCCGTAAGGTCAAGGACAAAAGAAGGTGCATTTTTTACCCTTTATCATGACTCGTATACTCGCTCATGGACTTGAGCTAGATGTTGCTGTCGACTAAGTGAGATAAGTAACAACAACAACAGATTTATAGCAGATTAAGGGGTGCTCAGATTACAGCATGGGGACCAATTGCATCATAAGGACTTTCTGTAATGCGGACTTATCGGACTTTCCCCAGCCTAAACAAACAGGTTTTCACTGACGATTTGCTTGTCGGGTTTCGAACCCAGATCATCTATCTTAAAAACACAATGCGCCACTTATCAAGCCGCTGTGTCCTAAAAGAGTTAGTTATGATGGATTTTCTTTACTAGGAGTTTCAACCTCTATTCATTTATGCCAACCCCCTTGGTTTCTGTTTAGTTAGTGTTTTAATGGAAAATACTGCTCTACTCTTGGCCCAATGGAATAGTGTGCTACTAGCGAGCTCAGAATTGTATCCTCTGGTGACGTCCGTTTCATTCACTACTTGTAAAAAAAAAAGAAGACTCGATGGCGATTGTGACAATGCGTATTAACATTTCACATCAACAGTCATGATGCCTAGTGAAGTTTTGCAAGTTTTTCGCATACCAATTGCTGATGTCCTAATATAATAATAGTCCTCCATATAGTCTAATATAATAATAGTCCTCCCGTAATACTCTCATTTCATCTCCCTTCTCGTTCATATATAAGTTGTTTGTGGCATGCATATGACACGAACAACTTATGTACTTACTATTTTCAACTTAAAATGAGGCCACCGTTGTATCACACAAAAAAAGTCTTTTAAAAGAAATATTTTAGATAAACACTGATTATTTTGTCAGTTAAATATCACTGTTAAGATACAGACATAAATCTGAGATTAATGCTTCCTTATCGATTTAGGACACAAGCAACAACCCCGTCGTGCAGAGGCCCATCCGTGCATGCTTTATTTCTGAATGGTATTTATTCCATTACTCACCTCACCGTGATGGAACACCTCGGTTTCCGTGTGTATTTTTTGCACGCGTTTTTCAGGTTCGACCTAAAATTAACTCACATTAACGGGTTGAGCTATTCGAAAACGGAAGCAGGATGTGCTTTGACTTTCTTCACTCATGAATGAAAGCGTTTCTTGAAGGAGAAAGCGCAACCGCCGGAAGAAGGAGGTGTAAAAGTACTCCACTGGAGTTGAGAAAATCGAGCCAGGATTTTTGTTGGGCACTCTAAATACAATAGCAGGTGGATAATCTAGGCAGATAATGTGAGAAAATAATTCAACGTTTTGTCAATCGTGGCGTATCGGTATCAAGCATGTAAGAAAGAGGACTCGCGTTTGATTTTGTTGATGGCGTACTACTGTGCCCAAAAAGTAAAACCAATTTTGACATATCGTTCCACAGCCACCGTATCCACCTGATTTAACACCGTATGACTTCTGGCTATTCCATAAACTCAAAAGATCACTCCGGGAACACCGTTTTGAGTCGATTGAAGAGATTCAACGTGAATCGCCGCGCGTTTTGACGGCCATCCCTGCCGATGACTTTTCAGCATGCATTGAAGATTGTAAAAAAGTTGGCATAGATGCATTGTGTCCGGAGGGGATTACTTTGAAGGCGATGAAATAAATTTGGGAGAAGAAATAAAGAGTTTCGGAAAGAACAATCATAATTGGTCTTACTTTTTGGGCACAGTAATACACTACGGATACTGCTTCGAAGAATGAGCATACTTAGTCGAGATTCCCACAGAACAGAAATGCACAGTCTTATGAAGCCCGATCCGTATTTATTTCTTGTAACTTGGGCCGCACAAAACAACAATAAAATAGTCCTCGAAATTTTGTTAAAATTTCGAGAGAATTTTTTTATAACTCATTATAATAAATATATTTCATTTCTGTATACATAAATAATACGATAAAAAAGAAGAAAAGAAATTGATGCGCGATTTTATATTAATTTAATGAGTTATTTTTTTTTTTTTTTTTTTTTGTAATACCTGAGTGCTAAAATTAAGCGGGCCTTTATTCGTAGATTATTTTATATTTATGCGCAAAATATGTTTGTTTGAAATATATGTTGGCAACTGGCGTACATATTAAGGAGTACCAATGAGTATAATACCCTTTAACCTCATCTTAATTCATATATTTAAATCGCAATAAATAGTTGGCTGCTTTAAGTGTCAATATGATAAAAAATGAAGTTTCTTAAAATTTTAAAAGGGTAGTAAGAAAACTACTTTAATCGTGCCCGACTCGTGGCTCAGTGGTAACATGCGCCATTGGTGAGTATTAGGTCTGAGGTTCGGTCCGCTGGCGGCTTTGTTGTAGAAGCACGTTTCAAAAAGCGGGGAGACTCAATGACGTTTGGGATGTTCAGCTACTTGCCTCGTGAGTTGGACTTACCTGGTAGGAGTTTACCGGGTTTTCTCCCAGACGATACGCAAATGCGGGGTCTAGTTCCCCTAAAAGTTGTCCCGGAAGGCACTGCCCTCTTTCATCAGCGACACGGAGCCAAGTCATACTTCTACCTACGGATACTCCATCACGACAGACTCTGCCCCTATTCCCTCTATCCGTATTTACTCAGGGATGGATGAAAAAGGAGCAGATAATTATTGAGTAGATACTCGTAAGATGTCCGTCTCGCACTGCAGGACACTGAGGATTAGTCACAACAACAACTTTAATCGTGCAACAAGCGCATGAATATAAATTGCTTCAAATAAATTCTTTACCGAATATGAGCAATATTTATTTATTTATTATTTCCAGTTTATCCATTCTTTATAATTTTACAATCCTATTCTTCATTGTTAAAATAATTTACTGACCTGTAAAATATTTTTAAAATTAAAGCGAATATATATATATTTTTAAATTTATCTATCTCTTTCAACTTTTTAATTTTATCTATTAAAACTGAATCCTCTTTAATGTTGTAAATAAAACTTAAAAAAAATCAACCCTTCATTGTTTTCGTCCAATTGTCCAATGGAATTTTACAAATTCAATAGCATGCAACGATAACAACATCCGGAATTACAGTAAGTGGATTCCTCTTTTAATTGGAGATAAATGCAAGTTTTTCTCTTCAATACTGTAAGAGTATATTGTGTACTTTTTGCATTTATCTCTGTCTGCATCTAGCCTCTGTTCATAATGATGGATGAGTCTGCGATGACTTTTTACCGGAAAGTTTCCTTGATTTGAAATCTTTTTTTTTTTGCAATCTATTCAGCTGAATTGACACACGTATTTTACGAAATACCGCAGTATTTCTGCTAACAAGAAGTTCGTTTTTTTTTTTTTTTTTAAATATTTCTTGAAATGAGATAAATGTTTTTTTTTAATACCAGTTTTAGAGAAATATTATACCCCTTATTATTTTGCTGTTGTATTTATTTTGTGCGAAATTTTTGAAATACGGATTTTGCTGAAAATACGGATTCGTATTTTCAGCAAATTTAATTTTTCAACAATTTTAAATTTGTCTTTTTAATGTCTATATCAAATAGACAATTTTTCTTTTGTTTTACTTTGACTCAGAAATGAGTTTGGAAATATGTCGGATTTAATAATAACATTTTTAAATATCTTCCTCTCTGTCTGTATATACATATATATTATGTATGTGGAGATATATCCGATTTATTAATAGAATTTTCAGAAAACACAGACACATGTTTATAGCAAATTAAATTATTTTTAAATTGAAATATGATGATAATGTATAAAAAAGTGATACAGTGAGATCTGCCATTTTTTTAGTCTTTTCATCATAATAATCATTCAATTTCTGCAGCATCATTTTATGTCCTTATACAATTGATGCTCAACTGATATAAATGAATTCTGACTTAGGTGCTAAATGCTTATAACTCGCTAAAAATTACAGCAAACTTAATGGATTTAAAAAAAACAACTTATTTTAAATTTTTAAAAAATCGATTTTATTAAAATCATTCTCTTCTCAGACCTTTTTCGTTTGTGTGTTAGCAGATAAAAAACAATATGAAGGACATGATATTATCATGCATGACCCTGCCCTAGTATGAGATTCATGACGTCTTTTAGAGGATGTAATTGTATGAGAAGTACTGGTACAAAGTGACAATCAGATAACTGTTGTATTTATTTTTCGCATTCACTTCATTTATATTCTTCGTAGAATAATTATGGACGTTGTTTCCTGTTTACCATTGAATGCGCCAGACCTTATCTACTAGTTATAGATAGAACCTTTATGATGCAATTCAACTTATGAAAGAACTTTTCTTTTGTTATTAATTGCTATATGTTTAATTTCATTCTTTTTAAGCATTTAAAACATCCATTTTTTTCCTAATATGAAGAAAGGGATACTTGATCTTTTGCTTCTATATAAATTGATTCATGTTTTTAATGTGTAATCTCCTACACACAAAAATAATTGATAATGAATGTTGAAATTTGTGACCTATTTTTCGGTGATTTTTTTTATTTGCACTTTCGCTCAAGGCAAATACATTCCATCACGTATAGCTATTACTAAAAAGCGTTATAAATGATGATTGATTAAACGAGAATGCCATGAGAATTTATTTCTCATCTGGGCAGAGTGTAGGTGTTATGGCTGACAAAGTAATTCTTTTTAGTGCATTATGTCATTATTTAAAAAAAAAAACATTATTCAGTAATGATGTAATGTCTAATTATAGTCCACAATGTAAAACTCTAAAGCTTCATTTAATATTATTTATTTCAATAGAAAGAGATAGTGCTTTTTAATATATTAAGTCTGCAAAATTTATTAGGAAAATGGAAATGTATAATAAAAAAAAAAGGTTGATAGATTTTAAAAATTATTATTTCCGGAAAATTTTCAACTTTAGTTGTAATTAAAAAAAAAAAAGTTTGTGTTGTGGACAGAAATAAATGTTTTTAATATCAGTTCTTCAATAATCGTAGTAATATAGTCATTTATTCATAATTTCATTATTGCTGAAAAATTACATCTTTTTATTGCATTGTGTCATTATTTTAAAAACATTATTCAGTAATGATGTAATATCTAATTATAGTCCAAAAAAACAATAATGTAAAACTCTAAAGCTGCATTTAACATTATTTATTTGTTAACTACATTAAAAGCACATTTTTATAATGGATTTTTAAATACAATTTTTAATTATCGTAAATTGCGATAATATGTGTTGTAATAATTGTGTAATAGAATTATTGTAATACAATGAAGTAATGAGAAATTTTTTGTTTTTTATGTAAACAAACTTTAAGTAGCTTTTAACACATTTTTGGCATATAAGTTAATTAGAATAAAACAGCTGAATTCTGACCTTTAATTAGTTAGTTTAAAAATAAAAAATAAAAAGTTAAAATTGACCTATTTTTTTATTTGTTTATTTATTTATTTTTTTGAAAAAAAGTTTATTTTGTTTATATTTTTAACTTCGAATGACAGCATTAATTTAAAACCTGTAATTTAGTATCTTAATCCGCATTACGAGACGAGAATTAGAAGTAGTTGTTTTTGCGCTTTTAACACAGTTTTTGAAAAGTATTTTGAAACACGTAATATAACCGATCAATAGAGCATGAAATAATTTTATTTATTTCTTTTTTTTTCCCTATACAATTTATCTTGGTAACAAGCGCCTAAAAATTCCTTCTCATGTTACATACATCTCAGCAAATATTACGAATTTATTGCGCTTTTATTGAGGTAGAATTGCGATTGTTTTCGACTGTGTAATGTTTGTCGAAGAAAAAAAAAAAATAAAATAAAAGCAATTTTTACAATCAGACGATAACAAGAGCGCATGCGCTGTCGCTCTGTTGACATCGACGTCACTTCCGCGTCTCCGTCCTTCGAAAAGGGATTGCGCGCAGTAAAAGCTGGATGCTATCTCCTCTGCCAATGGTTATTATTACTATTAATATTTTCCATTGAAATAATTTTTATTGAATTTCATTTTTATATTCAGAACAATTAAATTAATTTAAACGAATAATTATTTCGTACAACTTATTATATTTTTTTATTAGTACGTAATGAAATTTATCTGACCAACTTATAAATAATAATGTAAATTTAAGATAATATTATTTGTTGAAAAATTATTGATATTTGTTGAAGAATTATTGATATTAATTGAAAAATTATACGATACTGCAAAACGTTATAAAGATATTTTAACTTTATTTAAGTATATTTTTAACTGCAAGCTGATATACTAAATAAACAATACACAAGCTTATATATTATTAACTACAAACTTATCATACTTAATTATATCTTTAAAAAATTTTAAATAAATTAAAGTTATGAAATAAATTATTGACTTAATAATATTTTTACCTATTACTAAATAAAAAAAAAATGTAAAAGAAATTTATTTTATTTAAATTATCTTAAGTTTAAAAAATTAAAATGCTTAAAAATTTAAAATCGATTTTTCAAAAATAAAAATAGAAGAAAAAAATGTTTCCATTAATTTATTGTAAACATTTTCTTTTAATAAAAATCTCGAAAAGTATTGATATGAAATATTTTTAGCTGGTAAGCTATTGAATAGGCTTCTAGTACTGGTATGAAAATATATGTGGAAATTAGCCCTGAAAAATTTTATGGAAATTCATTTTTTGGAATATGAATAATTTTTTTTTAATGTATAGAATGTGTAATCTTTAGTATTTTTAAATAATTTCTAAACTTTTTCGCCTGACATTTTTTTTTCGCCTTTTTATTTATGTAAATTTTTAACTGCAATATATTAGCTGCTTTTATTTATTAGCGGCTTTTATTTAGAAATTCGCTTAAATCAAAGATCAAAAATAAATAAAGTATAACTAATTAAAAATATTTATTTTATAGATAAAAGATATAATTTAAAAACATATAATTAAAAATATATAATTTGCATATATTAATAATAAAGTAGATAAATTTTCATTTTCGCTTTACTCCAATTCTGCTGCGCTCGCTCAGTCATTGCAGTCGTTCCTCTCCCAATCACCCCCTTTCGCCGGCCATCGATCGCGCATGCGCCTCTTTACTACAAGCCTCTGACCACGGAAGGAGGCTTTCTCCGGCGATATTCCGGAAACGGGAAAAAGCGAGGACCCACCGATCCAAAAGCCACGGTTACCTCACTCGCCCAACGGCCACCAGATCGAACAGTTCGTGAATCGTGAATTCGAGAAAAGCCGCCGCAGGTGCCTTGCAGACGATTCCGCACGCGTTAACTCACCTACACCACACCGCGGCCAGGTGTTATCTGGCATAAAGAAGTGCGTGCGATATGACTGCGTTCATCTCGTACGACTTCCTACTATGCTCGGTGTGTGTTGTGGTGGTGGGACTTCTCACTCTGTTTCTCTTGATGGTCTGCATGCTGAGCGTGGCGATGAACGAGCACCGGAGTCGACTCTAGTCGCCCCATGGATCGCCCGCGGTCCCCCTGGAGGAGATCCCTGCTCCTCAAGCAGGAAGAGAGCAGGCACTTCGTAGCAGACGGTTTAGATATCTGCTCCCCCCCGCCAGTACGACCGGCACATCAAAAGAATCAAAGGTCAGTCTTCTTGTGCGGCAAAAATCATTTCGCTTAGCGGCACTTTTGATTTTGTGACACCAATGCCTTTATTTTTATGAAAGCACGGAATTTAAATTGTGAAAGCTTCTGTTAATTTTATAACAGTGTGCCACCAAAATAGATCATGTTCACATCTCGGCACATTTGTTTTGTGACACCAATGCCCTTTTTATTATGAAAGCACCAAATTTAAAGTGTGAAAGCTTGTGTTAAATTTATTAACCGTGTGTGCCACCAAAATGAATCATGTTAACATTTTGTTTGATGGCACATTTGTTTTAGTGATGCTGTGCTTTCTTAAGAAAGCTAGATTGCACGATTCTTGAATGCAGAGATTAATTAGAAAACACGTAAGTACTAATTGTACATTTAGTCAGGTTTAATTATTAATATGTTCTGTTAATAATTCTTGTGGACTTCACATTTAATAACATTATTGTTCTGTGGCACCTATAGCTTTTTGTGCAACACTAATCGTGTGATAAATGATGTTTACCGTGAAAAATGAATTAGGTTGTGTCATTTAAGCACATCTGCAAAGGTTAGGGAATAATCATGTGAACAATTTAGGTAGAGTTTGTTTGTAATGTCACATTACTAGGTTAATTAGTAAACGTGTCGAAAAAACAACAACATGCTTTTCATTCTCTAATGATTTGTATATATATTTTTTTCGTGAAGATGTGATGTAAATGGAAAATATGTACGATAATGATGGTCAAGATATAAAGCTATGATAACGATTAATGCAATGTATAATGTCCGTACCATAATTAAATCAATGACACTGATTTAATTATTTTATCAGAAATGTTATGATGTTAATAGACAATAGAAAAACTTTTTATTAGCAGTTCACTTTCTAATGTCGTTTTTGGTTCGTGGTTTTTTTTTGTTCTCAAGGTAGAAAAGAATTTAAAATACAATATTTACCAAGCAGTGTTATCGTGGGATGTAATACCGGTAATAATTATGTGGCGTAATATGTAATATCCATGTAAGGATGCATTTAGTGATATGCTATTAGAATTAAAGCTAACTATGGACCTTGCAGGAATTCAACATTCTAGTGATATTTTTGTTTTGTATTGTGATGCGTTGAAGAAAAAATATGCATGATTTCAACGAGAAAGACATTTTAACACAAAGTTGGAGTATTGAATATTTGTTAAATGCTATACCTAGTCATATTATCAGAGTTATTCACTTACTGTTAAAATGCAAGCACTGCTATAATGACATTTGCATATAGAAATATAGAAATAAAAATACAAAAATTCTTATTCAAAGAGTTATTTAACTCTGAGTTCGTCATCTAGTATAATGTTAAATGTTTATAATATATTTAATTTTTATTTGTCCAGTAATGATACTTCATTATAAGTTAGTTTAAACTTTATGGCGTAGGAAATCACATCAACACAATATGTTTAATAACAAAACCCAAAATGCTTCTTAAATGACTGCATTTATGTAGATATTCTACTGACAAAAATTTTATTAACGATTACTATTATTCCGCCAAAATCTTAAAAGGTGAAAAAAAAAGTAGAAGCAAGTTTGGTTTTTAGTTGTTTAAGGAAGGAATTGATTTGATATCATCTGTAAAATTAACTTCCAAAATTATTTATAACATTAAAAACATTTTTTTAAACATTGCAATTTACATATGCAGAAAAAATGTATTGGATTACATTGCAATCTTATTGATTTAACCCTTTGTTAATTGAAATTATTGTTTTGATATAAAAGTGAAAAAAAAAAATGCTACGATATTATACAATTTTTTTTTATTTAATTGTTCCAAACGCCAACGTTTTTTTTTTTTTTATAATATAATCTAGAAAATATCAAAAATTTACGTGCATTCTTTTATAAACAAATTATTCATTGGTTTTAGTCTTTGCAAATTTTAATTTGCTAAATTTACATAATACATGCTGTGTTTCTTGAAGAATAGATAATGCAGTTAGGTTTCTAGGCAACATTTAATAAATTACTATAATACAGCTGTTGTAGGAAAGAAATTCGAACAAAATGATGATGTAATTACGTAATTAGATCCAGCTTGTACTTTATGTTGTTTAAATAATGATGTTCAAATTGCATTATTATCTAGCTAGACTTTGAAGCAATTCATATGCAGTGTTTAACAAACTTAAGTGGTATGTGATTGATAGATAATGTAAGAAGTATCATCAGATAAATTCATTTTTTAAAGATTCCAAGATCAACCTCGGTATAGGAATTCATGATTAGGAAAGATTCCCATACTATTTTAATATTAATTTATATTTTATTACGATAATATTTTAGCAATAATTTTTAATGTACCTTTTTTAAAAATGAAAGAAAAAACACGAATTAATTTACTTATGATTAGCTCAGTTTAATATATATCAAATGAATCAAATGAAATTTTTAAAAAATGATAATATTTAATAGGCCTTTAGCATTTATAATAAATTATAAATGGAAATATTTCATACTTTAAGATCATACTTGTAATTTATCTTTTACATATGTAACGATAGCTTCGTAAATGTTTTTTTAAACATCATGAATAATTAATGAGTTCTATTTTTTATAACAGTGACAAAATTAGAAAACACATTATTAAAGCAATGTTATTATGCAGAATAAAATATTAATAAAGTAATACCATTGTTTAAAGGAAAATGTTAACAAAACAATGTTATTGCTTAGAATAAAATACTAACAAACCAATATTATTGCATAAATTTTTTTATAAAATATTAATAAAACAATGCAATGTTTAGAAGAAAATGTTAACCAAGCAATGTTATTTCTTAGAATAAAATACTAACAAACCGATATTATTACATAGAATTGTTTATTTTTATACGAAGAGCTTCTTGTTTTGATTGCAGGGTAACTTTGAACGTAATAAATAAAAAGCAATTCAGTTAGAATAATTTAAATTAAAAAAATAACTAAATGTTTACATATGTGTAAATGTATCTTATTTAGGTATTATGATATCAAATTTCTGATCATGTATACTTTATACTAATGAGATTATGTTATTTAATGTAATATTGATTTAAATTTTTACTATTGTATAATAAATATAAAATTATTAAAATGTCCCTATTCCCCTATTATTTCGATATGTTAGCACAAAGAGCATTATCTGTAAACAAACAGAATATCAGTTTCTATAATGTACGTAGAAAAACTATGTCATAAATGCATTTCATCAATAAGTAATGCGTCTCATTATTAGCTGCAGTAAACAATGCAGGTAAGAAAAAAAGTGCCAAATATTGAATTTTATTGATGCTATATATCAGATAGTGCATTTATATCAATAACCTGTTTATTAAATGAGGAAAAATTTAATGTTATAGTTCGTGATAGAATAGCTTAAAGAAAATTTTGATAGTTTTTATTTTTCCATTTATACTATTTAAAACTTAAAAAAAAAAAAATAATCATATAATTTACTGAGAGTGTTTGTTAACAAGTAATTATAAGTAAAAGGACAGATAAGATATACTATCTTATTAAATAAATTATCTTTTAAATGTAATAAAAGCTTTAAAATAATTAACAGAAATTGTTGCATATTTGTAAACATTTTAACTATAATGTTAATATCATGATATCAAAAATAAATAATACTAGCTAATAATATAGCTAATAATAATGTAATATAATTTATAATAGTATAATTTATAAAAATATAATATAATAATAATACTAGCTAGTAATATAATATAATATAGCCCGTGATAAACACTAGTGCCAAAAACAACTTTTCAATTTTTTATTATATTATGAGAGTTGTTAAAAAATGAAATATTAGCGCGATATTTACTAAAAATATGTGAAGTTAAATATAAACTTTTTTTTTAATAATAATTTATTTTCTGTGATATTTATAGAATTTTATAATTTTTTTTTTTTTTTAATTTTAAAATAAAGGACGCACATATATTTTTTTTGTTATGTAAATCAAGTAATATTTGTTACGATTTTTATTTTTACAAGGTTTTTTCGAATCGTATATACACTTGCTTTCTAGGTATGTTACTTAATTAAAATATTTTTTATGAGAGCTTAGATTTCTTCATATTAAAAATTTAAAAAGTATTTCTTTCAAATGACATACGTTTTTAATTAATTTCCAAATAATTTGATTTTTGCCACTAAAAATATTAATTGTTAAGAATAAATTAGAATAGGGAAAAAAAAAAAGATTCACATGCATAATTATTAAGAATTCATATTCTGTTAAAAATGACAATTTTTCATGAGAAAAGCTATTTTAATATTGTAATATCTATTATCAAAACTGTTGCACTTGTATATGATTTTATAAAAAAAAATGTTTTGTGCTGTTACACTTTGTATTTCTTTAAGTATAATAAAAAAAAAAACCTTATTTAGTTCTCACTGTAAAGGCTCATGTATTTCTTTCTTTCTCGTTTTTAAAAAAATATTTCTACGGGAACGACTTTCAACTGTCAAATAAAGTGATTTCCTTCGACGTCACTGAACGTAGTTTTTCATGGAAAAACGGTCAATGAATCCTTGAAAATCCTAAATGTTTCTTAAAGCCTTTCTCGAGTACTGTATTTTGTAATAAAATGACAATAATTTTGGTACTAAAGCACAGAAAGAAGCAAATAACGAAAACGACTCAAATCAAAATGAAAGCAAGATTATATTAAAGTCAATTAAATTTTTTTCTGTTATTATCTGTGATCGAATTATTTATTGCACATAATTGGATTTAAATTGATTAAAATCACTGCAAATATTGTATAGAGAAACGTTTTTAAAAACTTAAATTAAACATTGTGTTACTCAAATCGATATAATAATAAAATTCTTAATGAACAATAATGAAAGGAATCATAGTACTTCTTTTTAAAATACTTTCCAAAATTTGTTTTGAATTGATATAACACTGGTACATTTGCAAAGACTTTTTGTTTACATTATAAAATAAGATGGAATCATTAGAAGAGTGTAAAAATAAAATATAAAAATTTTTTTGTGGGAATAGATTTATAAAACTTTAAAGCCAAGCTTTAAGTTCTATTTTCGTTACTTATTTATGGTATTTGTACGATTCATGCCATCAATTTCAAAAATATTACCATGTTTAGTTCCAATTCTATATCAACCCCCTCCTTCCCCACGATTAGATAATCTATGAGATATTATATATAGATAATCTATAGACGTTCCTCTTTTTGTATTGGATTCTAAAACATAGAAGAAATTATCAAGTATGTATGTATCGAAATATTTGCAAGTAAATATAGTATTCCTCATTTTTATATACATACGCATTATTTGATTTGTTTCTACTAGATCTGTTTATTTATTTTTACATTTTGTTGTGTCACATCTATTCATAACACTTGCAGCTGTTAAAAGAACAGATGCATTTTGCCTTGCTGTGGCAATACGTTTAACTTATTATTAAATATAGGTCACCATCTTAGCGATTATATTTTTTTCCCTAAAGAATCAGTATATTTTAAAACTAATTTTGTTTTTTATTATTAGTATTTTTTTTTTTTTTAGATCTTCGCCGTAATATTTAAAATAAATAGACCACTGATTAGAAAAAGATTTTAAATTAAACAATCTAAGAAAATTAATTTATTTTAATCTTAGTGAATTTTTGTGATATTAAAAAAAATTTTTGTTTGCCATTCTTAACATATTGCCTGCGTTTGCTGTGATAGTAAACAGAAAATATCAATTTCTTTAGTTTTCGTTGTCTTCAAATTCTTGAGACTCATTATGTTTTAAACAGCTTCCTTTTTAATTAAGTCAGAAATGGAATTCTAAGTTTAAATTTATATACATTCTAGAAATTATTTTCAATTGTTTTGAGGTCATTTATTGTTAATACTACAGTTTTTTTTTTTTTTTTTTTGCAAACTCAACATTACCCAGAGTGCCTTTCCGAAACTGCACACTTTTCTGCACAAACAAGAAAAGAGAAGAGAGAGAGAGAGAGAGAGAAGAATGTCTCTCATAAAGGTTTTTCTAGAGGTAACTGACTCGCATTTGAGTTACATTCCGGGGGATGACCGGCTTCTTTATAGGCGAAATATATTGCTAATAAATATGCATATGAAATATATTGCTAATGCATAGACATATGAATTATATTGCTAATGCATAAATATATTGCTAATGCATAGGCCTATGAAATATATTGCTAATGCATATTTTAATTGGTTGAGTTAAACAAACGAAAATGAATTTCAGAATCAATATGAATTTCTTTAATATAGGTATTTTTCAACTAAATGTTTTTTATTATTGTTATTATTATGATACCCGATTTCTTATTGCAGTCTTGCTAGAAATTTGTTGATCCATTATAAAAAACCATTATTGATTATTAATATCCATTATTGATTCAAAAACGTGTATCACATGCTCTTGATGGTTATGCATATATTTAATTTAGAAAACCATGATCTTTATGAGCCTGGTACATAATTCCAGATCAAAATATGTATTGAAGAGTTATACGTATTTTGAATACCATCCGACATTGCGTTTATTGAATACCATCCGATTGATTATTTTTATAAACTAGTCGTTATCTATAATGATAAGTAAATAGAGGCAGTGAAAAGAATCTAAAAAAAATTCTTCATATTTTAGCATCAAAATTAATTGAAAATTATCAATAACTAAGTATTTTAATTCATGAACAAAAGAGTTATGTTAATTTATTTAATAAATATATCAGCCAACACAAAAAGCAGATTTCAATGACAAATTAAATAATATGATAAAAGCATACAATAAATTTTAATTAACTGATTTGTAATTACGTTAATGAGAATGCGTCGTCTGAACGCCATGCTTTGGTCCCCTCTCTCGCTTTCCCCTACCAAAAGGTCACTCTTTTAAATTCTTTTATCGCTGGAATAATTATGTTGTATGAATATATTCATAGAATGCGTGTTGATCTAAATAACATTCTAAAAATGTTTTCCACAGTGATAACAATTATTAAACCAGTTTATTGACATTTTAAAACTGGCCTTATATTATGAAGTCAAAAGGCAGCAGAATAAAAAAAAAAAAAAAAAAAAAAAAAGTTAAAGGCCAAAATAAAAAATAGAAACAGCCTTATTTCTTGCATAAAATTATTTATATTAATTAAATTCAGAATAATTATTCACAATAATAAAAAAAAATGGTTTTTTTAAAGTTAAAACCAGAATTGATAAATAGGCTAAAATGCTATTTAGAATATTAAATGAACAGAAACCTTGTCTATATCCTGATAAAAGTTTAGAATTGAATGAATTAGTATATTAAATATAATAAATCTGTAAATAATATCTATCAAGCACTGGTCATCAGAAAATGTGGCATTTCATTATTTCGTTATATACACTTGCACCGCAATGATGTAGCTACTAATGATGTCTGTGCTCATCAGGTGAAGCCATGGAGTTTTTACATTTGACAACATACACTACACTTGATTTTATGACTTTTGACAACTTTAACAAGGCTAAATTTTATTGGGCTACTTGAGTTCTTACGGCGAATATTGTTAAAGTTTGATGTAGGAAAAAAATTATTTCGTTATACTTTTCACGAAGGTGTTTCTACAGAAATATTGTTCTATGTTTAACCCTTTCAAGGGGTCATATATATATATTTCAAATGCAGTTTTGTCCTGAAGTAATTTTTTTTTTTTTTTTTACAAAAATCGAAAACATGCATTATTAGAATAATTATGAACAAGTTTTTTATTCTGTTTTATTTATTTTTAATATAAAAATTGAGTGAGTGCAAATGTAGCCATTCCGATCCATAGCTACATCAGAATCAGAACCAATCCTCTGATTCAATTTCAAAACTTTCAAAGTCACCGTGCTATACTTAGCTTTTATTATCATTAAAAATGTTACTATTTTTTATTCATTTAAAAAAATGTAAATGCAAGCAATAATAAACAATAAATAAAATCTCTTCTTTATTCTTTTGGTATTGTGAAGGACATCAAGTCAAATGTCTTTAAAACAACATGAAATCGCTATTGAATGGCTTTGGTCAGATAGATGTACTGTATCATACATGAACTCTTGTTATACTTAGAATAATACAATATAGTTCAAAATACTCGTTATAATATGAAATTAAAAATTAATTTTGCATGAGATAACTCATGGGGGTCCTAAAAGATACAAAAAAAAGGAAAAATTTTATTTGGAATAAACGGGGCTGATGGCCGAGTGACTAACGCTCTGGCACTCGATATCATAGGGTTCGAGTCCCAGCGGGGCCATGGATATTTGTAGTGGTTCGGAATCCACTGTAAACCGTAGGTCCCGGTCTAACATCATCGTAGAGCATTGTGGCCATTACATTGGAGCATTGTGGCATTTTGGTTACTCGCGTCCGTAGCATATCTTCAAGGTACACGTGCCCCTGGGTAGTGCTAAATGAGTAACAGCGGCGCGCAGCCCTTGCTTATGGCATAAAGATAACTGTCTCTGTATTACCAGCTGCATTAGAAGAAAAAAAAAATACTTGGAATAATCTTATAAGGGGTTAAAAGATTTGAGGGTGGTTTGTCGCTCTACTATCATCTGATGTACAATTTAGGCTAAATAAACCAGGAACTACAGTTTAACGTAGATTCTGAACTACTCACAAACATCTATACCACCGCCAAGTTTCGAACCTGAAGCCTATGGTACCAAAGGCCAGAGCGCTAGCCTATTGGCCATCAGGCCGCAGATTTGAGGGTGAGAGGCATCACTGTTTTATACATGTTTCATGTTTTATACATTTCATTTTTTTGCTGTGTTCGTTGGTTCTGGAATTTAATGTAAACAAAACTTTGTTTAATTAGTCAATATTAAGTGCATTATGGATAAAAAAATTTCCTTATGAGCATTAATTTTTCATAAAAATATTTGTAAAATATACTTTTAACAAATATTTCTAATACGTAGGCAAAAGAAAGCGAAACTATTTGGTTGTGTTGTAAATCCAGATGTTAAACCTGTCAAAAACAGTTAAGAACAATCGTTTTTCTGTTGTCAGTGGCTGATTTGCAGACATCTTCACTTAACAACAGATCGGATCCCATCGAAACGTATACATTTCGCTTTTGTTATTTCTCGTTTTGCCATAAATTTAATAAAAACTCCACGGAAGAATGCGTTGTGTCCAAGGTTCTGCTACTTACAATACTCTGTGATGCAACTGGCTGCTTTGTCATTGCCCATACATTGCAGTGTGTGCTTGTCTGTCCTTTTTTTAGAGGTCGATCTATTTATTGGTGTGACGGAGGAAAAATTATGTCGTATGAAGATATTCATGACACGTATGCTATTTCCATAAAATATATGCTTACGCTTCTTTTACTTGTTTGGTAGTTTGTCAAGTTCAGGAAGTTTTCTTTTTCTTCTGAAGAAAAAAGATTTTCTGTCGTTTTTCCTTTGGTTTTGGATACCTCAAATATATTATAAGCATCAATTTTTGATGTATTGTTTTACAGAAATTAGTCATTTATTAGAATTAAACTCTTCAGGGTCAGGGAATATTTTAAAGGAATGATAAAAAAATTATATTTCATTAACTTCTTTTTTGTTGTTAATATGAATTTAACGAGTACGAAGAACATAGTCATACCAGTTTTCGATAAAAACCAAAAAAAAAAAATAAATTAAATAAATAAAAAAAAAAAAAAAAATAAAAAAAATAAAATATTTTTTAAATGTTAATCAATTATTTTGAGGATTCAATACATTCAAGATACACTGATTCTATAATATAGGGATTTTCTTCGCAGTTGTAGGGATTTCGTCTTAGTTATTTTGATATTATATCTTGCATGCCTTTTTTTGGAGAGGAATAATATCCCATGCAATCTAACGTTACAGGTTATAGCAATTTCAGAATAAAATGTTATGTCCTCACGGTCATAAGATATATTTTTTCAATTCCTACTATTAGTTCACACTCTCCCTATATATATCTTGTTCAAATTTTTAATCGTTCATAAAATTTTTTTTATTCATCCACTCAAGTTCAAATACATTTTTTTTTGAATTTGTAGTGGATGACACTGGATGTTAATACAGTTTTTTCAAATATTAATTCAGTAATTAAATTAAATTAATTAATAGATGGCTCCAGATGTAAAAGGAAAATTTTAACTTTATTTGTGAAGGAATTTTCTGCAATACAGTGAAAAAAAGTAGGAATTGACTTATTTTTTTTTTTTTTTATATTACTTGTTTTTTAAAAAGATATTTAAATAGGGGTCTATGACACATTGCCATCAAATTCATCATGTCAGTAGGCATTTGTATGGATTGAGTTCCAATAATGCCATAGGTAACAACAATAACAACAACACTACATGCATTTGAAGCATTATTCATGTTTATATATCTTTTTAATTGTTATTAGATCTCATGACACACACTAGTATATGCCAATTTATATTATTGAGGACGATGTTAAGAGGACCTTTAGGGATAACTGTGATTCATGTGTGTAACCGCAAAACTCTCGTCAAATAATTTGGCTATTGATGCGAGTCGCTTTACGCTCAAATTACGGGTTTCTGAGAACATTGAATGTAACGACCTCCGGTCAGCCATAGGATTGGAACCTAGGTTCTTCTTCATGCCAGCTGCTCACGTTATCACTACGCCACGAGTCAGCTTTAAGATGTATTTGGTAGAAAATATGATAAAAAATGTACTGAACACATCTATTTTACGCAGATTACATGTAAAACCTTATATAAAATATTTTGAGATAAAGAAAGAAATGCAATGTATTTGTCACCTGACAAATATATCATATTTGACGTAACCAAAATTTTAAAGACGAATTTTGGATGTCCCAAAATTTTCGCAAGATTTCAATTACTAAACAGTCCAGAATATTTGGTAATGAAAGAGTTTACTTCCCTTCAAAATGCACCTTTAGGCTTGGTTTCGAACTATAAATCACATTATAAAAGCTTTAATTTTATTTTCAAAATAAGCTTTTTTTCTATATCGGAATTACAAGTAACATATTAGATTTTAAAACTATTTTTTAAGTGAAAAAAATAGACTTTGAACGATCATCCTCGCTTTAAATAAAACAATTGTGGCCAATTTATTAATAGTCAAGTATGAAGCTCTACTTAAAAATGTATGTATAAAAAAGGTAAATGTGTTTTTACCACACTTAGAATGAATTGGTGTATCCTTTCTATTCAATATATGGCGACAATAACTTCACGAGTATCCTTTAGAAATATAGGATTTTTAATCACATTTGACAGCTGAGATAAAGTCTTGTTGATTTGTTTGCAATGTGAAACCGACTAAATCCACCATGCTTTGGTTACCAAGGGCGTCTGGTGTACATCTATGACACAATTTATCATTTCCTGTCATTCTAAAACAAAATGTATCCGGTTTGCAGCGATAGGAAACGGAAAATACTACTTTTCTTGATTTTTTGTGAGAAATTGAACCCTCTTTTACTCTTTTACGCCCTTTTGATCATGTTCAATTGAATTCTGATTTTAGAAATAGAATTTTTTTGTTAGTTTAAATCAGGGGTGGCCAACCCAAATGATCTTGCGGGCCAATTTTGAAAATGCATCATAACTCCGCGGGCCGCATATAAAATTATATATCCCCATATTAGATTTAAACCCACTGTAGACATTTTTGGGGTGAAAATTCAAACGTAATGAGTTATTATTACCGTGTTTATTATTCTTACATGTAAACATAGATAAGTATGATGATAATGATACTAAACACACACTGTAAAGAAATATATAACACCAAAAATGAATTATAAAAAATATATAAATATAAACGAAATAAAAAAATGAAATCATTAAAAAATAATTATTTTACTAGTGCGATATTTGTTTCTCCACTCATCATGAGTTCGCGGAATATAATTTAATTATTCTGCGAACTCATAACTGCAAAATCATAAATAAAACAGGCAATATCTGTCTTATAGTCGCAAGAATATTATTTCAAAATCAACGTTAATTTTTCTCATCATTTCGACAGTTCATTTTTGAATATATGGATGTACACATAATGTATTTTTTAATACATTGGTTTTCACTACTTTGGCCATTATAAAATAAATATATTTTGTAAAAGTGTGATAAATTTCACTGGCCGGAAAAATGTTCAAGGCGGACCGCGGTTTGGCCACCTTGGATTAAATTATACTAATAGGTGAGGGGCCTGAATGGCCGAGTGGCTAGCGCTCTGGCGCTCGGTACCACAGGTTTCGGGTTCGAGTCCCGGCGGTGCCATGGTTGTTTGTAGTGGTTCGGAATTCACTTTAAAAGTAGGTCCCGGTCTAATAAGATCGTAGAGCGTTGCGGGGGCATTGTTACTCCGCGTCGTGGCTTATCTTCAAGTTACACGCGCCCCCTGGGTAATGCAAAGTGAGTACGTCTGCGCAGCACTTGCCTTAAGGCATCCAACACCAAGGTGTCTGTGTTTGCCAGCTGCATTAGAAAGAAAAAAAAAATACTAATAGGTGATTGTATTAAACGCATGATAATTGGACACATAATTGTATACCCTGACAACTTTTTGCACGTTAAGTAAATTGCACGGATTTTCCTTGGTTCTTATAAACTTTTGGATATAGCTCAAATATTGTTCAAAATATCTTGTTTACTAAAAGCAAACCGTCAAATATTTTTTTCCCATCACTATTATGCGTTCTCATTTTACATTCTGCGAGATTTTCCGGGTTTCTATTATTTCCTTGAAGGTTATTTTCGAATTCTTTCCAGTACACAAATGTACAGGTTAAATCTTATGTAGATTAAACAGAAAACTTTCATTTCGGATAGTTTAGAAATAAAATAGAATGACCACAGATATGAAATTTCATTGATAAATTTTTCAAAGTTTTGCAATTATGCAAAGTTGATGGTCTTCTTTCTGTGCAGTATCATTGAACAATATTATTAATTTTCTTTATTGAATAACTTCTATTAAATGTGAAATACGATTGAATTAGTTGTTGACTCTATCTAAATAAAAGGCAACGCTAAGTGGGAGCATAGTGAACATTTTAAATTCTTTAAACCTATTTTATTCCCTATTTTTACATAATTTTTTCATTTCGGCGATATTTATTTCCAAAAATATATTCATTATTAAAGTTACGGTAAAAAATAGATGTTGTTGTTAATATACAATGTATTATAATGCGTAAGCCTGTTTGGATCAGCATACATTTACAAGATATGTTTTAGGCGTGGATATTAAAAAAATAATAAATAAAATTTATCAATAATATCATTTGACTAATCACTTTTATGATGGGTTGCCTCAAAAATCTAAATTATATTACTAAAACATGTTAAATAAATGTAATGTCATATGTAATATCATCAATGCATATAATTTTTATTCACTTTTATTACATTATTTTATACTATATATAAACAAAAATAAATGTATTTTGTAGTGTGCAGATTAGACAATCAGATTGTAACTGGGTGTGGTTGGGCTGAGAAACTTCAGACACAGGTTGGAGAACTCATAGCTTTATTGACACGCGCACAAACACCACACACACATACATAAAGAGACATACAATATTTAACACATTTCAAGACAGATAATTATAGATTCGTGGAAAGATTCCACTTCTATGCCAAAAACCGGATACTCGACTACGCGCAGGATGCGCGAAATATACTTCCTCTCCGACTGAGAGTCTGTAGGCAAACTAATGTGCCGGATGTGCTAAATATATTTCCTCTCGGGATGAGAGACTATAAACTAAATGTTTCTCAGCGGCAACGCAAGTTGCACTATATTTCCTCTCGGGGGAGAGTCTCGAGGCCGATTGACCATTTCTCCTGAATACCAAAGGAGTGCGCTCTTGCCAGTGTGTAGGAGGAAGCACGGTTGCAGTTTTAGATAAGTTACGAGTTTTTGTATATGTGTGCGGCCTAGGTTCATCAATGGTCTAAGGCCTTCACAAGACTGTATAAACAAATGTACTCATTCTTCGAAGCAATATCTTTTATTACACGCCACCAATAAAATCGAACACGAAAACGAATGCAAAATCGAATGGCAAAACACATAATTGCAAAACAAACAATTTCGAAGTTAATATTTATTTTAGATTCATATATGTGAAATTTTCTTTCATTAGATGCGAAAAAAAACTTTTTTTATCCTTAAGTCTGTTGGTGAATTTTGTTTCTATATTCAAAACAGAATAAATCACTGTCACAGAAATGGTGATTGATTGCAAAATGAAATTTAATTTTAATATGTCATTATGAAATTAATGATCGTGTGATGTAAGAATGTTAATTCTTATCATCTAGAAAAGATCAAATTGTTTTTAAGACTCCTGCTTCAAATTTTCTATAGATAAATTCAAGTATAGATAAATATTTTTGTTGAAAGCTTGTTTTTCTCTTAATAACATCGATAGTTTTATTTTTATCTCTATTTGTAAAGTTATCTATTGTTGTTTTTATTAAAAAATTTCTTGTCTTCTTCTTGTCTTTATGACCTCGGTAGTTTTTAAATGTTTTTTTCTATTAATTGATTCAAAATTTAATATGTGAAAATATGCATTAGAATAAGGAAACAAAATAAATTGATAAATATTGACATGGAGCGTGTTTATATAGAAGACAAAAGTTCTTACAATTCCAGCTATCAACTGTACATATGTTGCTTGTTATATGCGATGCTTGTTACATGCATATATATGTACATATGGTGCTTTATAAACAGTTACATATGTATTATGTAGTTAACTAAATTGCATGTTTTTCTTCAAAATATCGTGTTCTTTTAAAGTCTTTTCTCTCATGTATATTTTGTCTCGTATCCAAATATTTTGTGTGTTATATTTTTTTAATTTCATTGAGTGAAAAGTAAAAAATTTGTTTTAAATTTTAAAATTCAAATTTTCTTTGATTTTCTTTTAAAATTTTTTAAAAAATATCTTTTTATGTATCAAAGATAATTACTACATAAAATACAGTGATCAATAATATATGAGCACATTCTTACCATACATATTGAATATTTAAAGAAATTAAAACTCAGTTGTAAAGATTTTATTAATGTCAAATTCTGCGATCTTATTTATTAATTATTAATTAAATTTGAATGGTTTATCCTTTGAATAAATTAGCTTTACTAGCTAAAGCTCATATTGTAAACATAATGTTTTATTGCAAAAGGCTTATGTTATTGAAATTGTAAACTTTTAATGCTTTATATGATGAAGAAAATTATTATTTTTATTACTTGTGGTTGACTAAAAACGCTATTATTTTCCTCATTTATACTGCTTTTGAATAACTAAAGATTAAATTCCCACTGTTTTTTAAGGAAACTTTTGTGTCTTAAATATATGACGAAAGGTTTAAAAATATTTTAACTCAACCTGAAAGAAAAACAATAAGTCAAACGTAAGATTTTTTTTTATTCTTTTTACAATTTTGAACCTTAGCATTACTTAAGCAGCTTTTTATACAAATTTTACAACGCTTTTCCGTTGAAAATTCCGTAGAAATTTAATTTAACTTAAAATATTATCACCGCTTTTCTTAGAGAAAATAAGGAAGAAATTGAAAATTGCTTCATATCCGAAAAGTAGATTATTCGTATTTATCTCTCTTATGAAAATGATTATAGAATTTATAACAATATACAATTAGACGTCTTTTTTTTATTAAAATAATTAAACTTTATGATAAATGATTATGAGTCGTTATTGTATTAAATGTTAATTTTTATGTATATTAAAAAATAAGCTTTTTAAATAAAACTATTTAAATGGTTTTTTTTTAAACTTGATGAATATTGCTATCTCAATAAATTCATTTGCTGATAAAAAAGATCGTGTTAAACACCCCCTCGATCAGGTGGCTAAAGCAAATGCCATAAATCAGGTTCGAACTCTGATAGTGGCATGATTGTTCATTTGCTAGCAACTGTCGCAGTTTAATTAGCCCAAAGTGTGCATAAATGGAGCGACAAAAACCAAACCAAACCTGCCACTACGTCATGAAGGAAATGCTTTTTAAGAAAATGTTATTTAGTGGAGAGTACAACAGAAATGAATGATATATAATTATGAAGGCTCATTTAATGAAATGATATATCATTACTGTACTTGAAAGTTTTTATTTTTATATATGTTTAATTAAATTAATTTCAATGCAAACCTTTCCAATTTTTTTTTTTCCCTCAAAGAAATTCTACTTATTTATATCTTATGTTTATCTTTCACATAACCCTATCGAACTGTCAGCAATTCTTTGTTAAAGATAAAAGTTATGATCTTATCTAAACATTTCCCTCCAACTGAAACAATAATAAAGTGCATAAGATAAAACCTTTAACGGAAAACCCTTTCCGACTGCGCAAACAGGTGAAATCTCTCCTTCCAGCTGGAAGAATATTTTATAACACATGCAGACATAAAAAATTATACAACTTCAAGAAATTCGTGATGACATAAAAATCTGTAAAATCCCCAACATCTTGTGAAGATTACCATTTATTTTCGGAAATATACTCGTAAAAATGTTTGGTATTTGAATAATGTTAAAAGAAAGTCTGTTATACATCTTTACTACAAAGGATGGTCTTTCTGTCATGTTTCCGTCGTATCACCTGTTGCTGTTAGCAATTAAATCTGTGGACTTCGTTTCCAATGTTGTCGTATCTTTACAACCGTTTTTGACCTTCAGAATAAATTAAAGTCGGCAAAATGACAGTTCCCAATATTTTTCGAATCTCGTGAAGATTACCATCCATTTTTCGGATATATATCTTTTTGAAAATACTCTTAAAAATGTTTTTATATTTGAATAATGTTCAAGAATATCTATATACATCTCTACCACACAGGATGGTCATGTTTTCCGTCATACTACCTGTTGCTGTTGGAATATTAAATCTATAGACTTCGTTTTCAATGTTTTCCGTGTCTTTACAACCGTTTTTAATCTTCAAAATAAATTAAAGGCTGCAAAAAATGACAAAAGGCAATCCATAACATACGGCAAAAATGACAATCTGCAACATCTTTCGAAACTTGTGAAGATTACTATTCTACATTTATTTTCGGAAATATATCTTCTTTGAAAATGCTCGCAAAAATGTTTGGTATTAGAATGATGACTTTTTGAAAAGTCTGTTATACATCTTTCCCACAGAATGTTCTTAGTTTCCATCATATCACCTGTTGCTGTTAGCCATTAAATGAGTGGACATCGCTTTCAGTGTTCTCGTATCTTTACAACCCGTTTTAACCTTCAAAAAATAAATTAAAGGCGGCAAAATGACAATCCACAACATCTTTCGAATCTCGTGAAGATTACCATTTATTTTTGAAATATATCTTCTTTTGAAAATGCTCATAAAAATGTTTGGTATTTGAATAATGTTGAAGAATATCTACCATACATCTTTTCCAAACAGGATGGTCTTTATGCCATGTTTCCGTCATATCACCTGTCGGCCATTAAATTTGTGGACTTGTTTTCAGTGTTCCTGTATCTTTACAACCCGTTTTTGACCTTCAAAATAAATTAAAGGCGACAAAAAGGACTTCGGTGATAAATCTTTAAAAGATTATTTCGGCTTTTAAATGTCAAAAAGGGTGCCATACACTTTTAGTTTGGAGGAAGACCCCACCCTTTAGTGATGAGATACTTGCCAGTCTACTTTTTAATTGATTAGTTATGACATAATCAGCAATGATAAACACTGTTTAAAATGCGCATATTTTATATTCGTTGATAGATTATTAACGAACGCTATAACGCAAACCTGCCTAACAAAATTGGAAATTTTTTTGATGCATTCGACATTTTTATTTATATACGAGGATGTATTTTTATTTTTACAACATGCTTTTTGTCATTCTAATTTTAAACATGATACCAAATCTGAGATCTTTTAATTTTTTTTTTTCAATTCCGAAAATTATGTTTTGCGCTTTTATACGGTGCTACGGATTATTCTCAAGAAGTTACAGTACTTATAAAATTAGAATTTCATTAGGTTGAATCTGCTTGTTTACGTATGGCTTTAAGAATTTAAATTGGCATTATTAAATTATGATGAATTATTTCTCTTGTGCATGGGTGAATTTGTTAAATGACAAAATCGCACAAAAAAGTAATTGTTTTTAAATTTCTCTTTAAAATAATCATAGTTATTTTACCTCTTCTTCTATAATCTCATCTCAAATCGTGACACTATCTCGTTTTATATTAAATTGAATCCATTGTATTCTAATGCAAACTTACGTCGTCTTCACGTGAATTAATCATTTATTATTTTATATTTTTATTATTTATTTTATTATTTTTTTATTTTTTTAGCATGTGGGACGCAGTCTTTATCAGATAATTTCAAAGCAAAAAAATAATAAGACTGACTTTGAAAACAAAAAAAAATCTTTTGAAATAATACAAGAAATCTTCATTAAATTAGTTGTCATTAAAAAAACGTTTTGCCTCCAGAAATTAGATATATATACTTTTAAAATACTAATGGGTGGTAGTATAATATAGTGCACGTGCATGTGTTTATATGAAAACTGTTAAGATAAACTTTCAAAATTTATTTTTATTATAGCATTTAAATAATAAATTTTAATCCCTGATTTTCTGCTGGTTCGAAGTGAGATGTACTGATTCTAAGGAACGAGGTTAAATGCTCATCTGTTAGTCTACTGAAATAATTCTTTCTAAGGTTCATAGTTGAAAACACTTGTTCACATATATAAAGATGAAGCAAACATAGCACTGATTTTCTGGGCGTGAGATATTAAATTTGGGAAACTTATTTCGATAATGATTTGTAAAACTCTTAACTTGTTGGCGCCAATCTACAGCTATAACTAACAAAGAACTTCCGTTTTTAACACTTTACCGATTGAAAGCTGTCTGTGCTTTGCTATTTCCGTCGATTTATGTTTTGTAGAACAAGATTAGAGAAAGTAAAAAGATCATCAATCCTTTGAGAAGAAGGAAGAAAAAATAATATTTAAAAGTAGAAAAGAGATGGATATATAATATATAAATATATATTTCTTTTAATTTGCCCCGAACCTGCAAATTAAAATTCTATCCGCGGGCCGGATATAAAACTTCCGGCGGGCCGTAGTTTGCCCATCCCTGGTCTAGATGTTTAATTTTCCCCCGAATAATTTCTCTTCGTATTCATAGTGAAGAATAGAATCTGTTTCTTCCCTCTCCCAAATTTTCATCTACAATAATGAATTGTTTTTGTTTGTTTCTAGTTGATAAACATCAGACCAAGTCCAAGAACCCATGTCGTCTCATGGAATTAGAGAAGGGGGATCTCTCTGTCTGTATATATATATATATATATATTAATTGATTTTGTTGTTTCTTATCCCACTTGGTCGGCAACAACATCTAGGCAAAGTCCAAGAACCAGTGAGTTCTCATGGAAGAAGGAAAAGAGGGGACAGCTTATGTTGTGACGGAGCTACCTTGGGTAGAAGTCTGACTTGACTCCAAGTCGCTGGGGAAGGGGGGCGGGGAAATAAATGTGTTTTAAATTAAAAAAAAATGTTCTTTACATTTCTTTTAAATATCTAATAACATATAGTTAGTTCTCCGATCTTTTAATGTCTCATATCTATAGTTTAGTTCTTCTCTTCTTGTGAACTAGCATTATTATTATTTTGCTTTTATAAACTATTTTCTTATAAGTACTTTGGTTGTTGTAACCCCACATTAATGAATCACTACTAAATTTCGTGATACTACGAAATCATCTTTCTGAATTTTATTATTATTTTGTTTTATTTTCAAGAAGAGGAAAAGCGAAAACATTTTTTTTTCAATTACGGTGACACTCCTGTAACCCAAACCCCGAAACTGCCGCACGAACCTGCAGAAACTTGACCAGCGTCCCGTCATGACTCTTGCTGTTGTTGTTGACGTCCACAGGTGGCATGGTCACGAGTTCAGAGCGGGAACACAATATCGGGGTCATCCCGTACTTAAGAGTGAGAGAATAAAAAAATATTTGGCTGTTGTGATCGTGAGTTCTTTCGAAGAAGGCGTCGTATAACACGCCTGTTGTAATGAGTGATGCAATGAAAGTTTTCGAAATCGTAATTTCCACAATTGATCTTTTGAGATTTTGGTGGGAAAATGTCAAATATGTTTGTACAATTTGTTCCGTTTGAAATTGGTTGTTCACCATTAATTGCATTAAAATTTCTATTACGAAGAAATACTTTTCCTATATTCCATTATATAGGCTACTCACTTATTATTTTTTTTCCTCAATTTCAATTTAGAATTGTTGTTGTTGTCGTATCCCCTCATAGAAGGAGGGAAATGCAGGACGGATATCCCATAAGTAATTAATATCCCCCATTAATAATATAGTCATGGAACGAGAGAAAAGGGGGAGGGGGCAGCTTCTGTTGTGATGTAGCACCCGTAGGTTGTAATCTGACTTCTGCTCCGTGTCGCTAAAGAAAGAAGGCAGTGCCTTCCGGGAGGACTTTTAGGGAAACTGCGTATCGTTTAGGAGAACTGAGAAAACTCTCACCAGGTATTCCGACTAACGAGGCGAGATTCGAACATCACAAAAACATCGAGATTCCTCGTTTTTTGAAACAGTATTTTGCAACAAAGCCGCCAGTGGATTGAACCCAATTTATGATTAAACATGATAGTTTTTTTAACTACTTAAACAGATTTAGTCTACACTCAACTGAATTTTATAACGGCAATGTAGGTGGAGGAATATTAATAACATACTTTTTAGCTGATCCAATCTTAGAACATTTTTCATAAAAAGGACAGATACTCTAAAATATCTAATCGTCACCAAACTTTTTGTTAACTTACAAGAATACTGACTTTAAGGGCTTTTGCAAATTTTTGAATTCTTAATTTTTCCTAAATCCTTTCTCTTTCTTTCTTTCTTTAATTTTTCCCCCTTTTTATAATAAGGTGCTTAAAATTTATCATTCCCTCGATATTTTTTTTGTCACTACTTTAAGATTTGTGTGACACTTTGTGGTACATGAGGATTCCGCGCAAATTTCAATTAAAAAGGATTATCTATGTATTTTAAAAGAACCCTTGAATATTTCAAAAATCAATTATTGTTTTCAATTCTATTTTTTTTTTTTATATAATTTTGTAATCATAAAATGAATATTTATTTCATCCTCGTTTTTAAATTGGGTATTATCAAAGTGTTAGTAAACATTAATCTTTCGGCAGGTTTTTCAAGAGAGAACAAATTCTAAAGCTAATTAAAAAAATGTTGAATTCATTGTTTAATCTATTCTGAATTTAAAATTTAATGTCATTATCTGCAGTCCAGTCACATTAATGTGACCACCTGTCAAAAGCCAGAATATACACTCTTGTATATTCTGGAGTGGATGGAATGGGGTATTAAGTGGAATTATTTATATACACTCCACTGCAATGCGCTGCCACCTGCCTTTTTGTGAATGGTTATTTTACGTTGACGTCGAAAGTAGGTGGTGGTCATATTAATGTGACTGGACTGTGTATATTGTAAACAATGAAGGTTCAAAAGATTAAAAACATTCTGATAAAAAAATTCCAATATTAAAAGATATCTCTCCTTATGTAAGTGAATATTTTCACTAAAAAAATGACAAATTCACAAAACAAAAACTAAAAAAAAATCCTGTCAATTTTAGTATTGTAACAGTTGCCTGTTCGTCAGATATTTATTTAAAACTTTTGAAAAGGTTTTGTTATGCATTTAGGCTTAATAGCGTATGAATATACAAAAACAGTTATATGTCTCATTATTGAAAATTATAAAAAAAACATTTGTTTAACTTTTGTTTTTATATTATTTAAATTTAGGACTTCATTTAAAATATGAAAAACCACATAAATAATTATTTAGTTAATAATATAGTTACCTTTTCCATTAACACTGTTAATATGGAAAAGGTAACTATATTATTAATTGCTATTCTAATTTGGATACCTGTGGTTGTCACGATCAAAGCAGATCAGATAATTAATTTCACTTAACGCATATCCAAACAAAGCTAGTATTATTATAGTCTGCGAACTCAGGACTAATACAATATTTAAATTACAACGATAATTACATGAAACAAGCTATGGAACCAGGAAGTTTAAATCGATCGCACCCTTGAGGATTGAACAAAAGGCTGGAAGATAATGCACAATGATCGATCGGAACTTTTCTCAAATACTCAAATCCATATATAATGCAGTGTGCGGGGAAGATTAGTGTGGGCGTGTGCAACTGCAGCTTTATGACTTGCGAATTACCTTAGCTGTAGGACTAGAACTGAAAGTATTCTGGACACCGCCTAACGTTGATCCTCTCTGCCCAAAATGTAGGTCAACATCTAATCTCTCACCCCTATGCGAAGAAAAGATCAAATGAAGTTTTAGAACTTTATTTGAACATCAACTATTAATATGGTCTTTTTTTTTTTTTTTCTGTTCATAATCCATGAATATTTGTTTGGTTGTGGCTATGCATATTTTTTGTTAAAAGTCCGGACTTTATATGCTATTAATCTCATCTTACTGTAATGTTTATGGTAATAAAATGGTCAATTAGGTATCAGGTTTTTTTTTAGATACTATTTTTGTTTTGGAACAATATTTTTGACCAAAATCGAAAATATTTTTTTTGTTCTAATGCAGCTGGCAAACACTTAGACACTTGTCTTTGATGCCTTAAGGCAAGCGCTGCACAGACGTTACTCACCTAGCACTATCCAGGAGGTGCGTGTAGCTTGAAGATAATCCACGGACGCGGAGCAACATTACCCCCGCAACGCTCTACGATCATGTTAGACCGGGACCTACGATTTAAAGTGGATTCCGAACCACTACACACATCCATGGCACCGCCGGGATTTGAACCTGAAACCTGTGGTACCGAGCGCCAGAGCGCTAGCTGCTCGGCCATTCAGGCCACAAAATCGAAAATATGCATTGATCGAATTATGAAAAATTAGTTAAGATCCTAATTTATTATAGAAATTCTAGTAAAAATGTAGCCATTCGGATTGAACATTAGAATCAGAACTATCATCCTCTAATGCATCGCCAAAATTTTCAAGATTACCATTCGATACATTGCTACTATTATCAATAAAAATGTCTTCATTTTTGCTCTTTTTGTAAAAAACAGCAAATAATAGTAAGCAATAAATATTAAATTATTTGCCAATATTTTGGGTGCTAAAAGACATCGAACATTTGGTTGTATTGGTATATTAGATATCGAGCATATAAAACATTTGGATGCTAAAACAATACATAATCGCGATAGAATGGAATGTCATATATACAATATCAGAGTGTTTGCTTTATATTTTAGGCTACCTTATATTGCCTTAAACAATACAACGTGTTCTCTAAAATATTCATAATACCTCCAATGTAAGCAAAAAAAATGACCGTAGAGCGATAAACCCAACCCCTCGATCTCACTTGATTTGTTTCCTGGCACGTTGTTGGAGATGTTTATCGTGATGTGCATGTGAAGTGCTTTTGATTATTGTGTTTATATGTTTTGGTCCTTATTTTTAAAAGCACATATGTAAAATTATTTGCGCATTTTTGGATTTAATGGTATCTATGAATATTATGATGTACTGCTATAAATACTAGCAGCTTAGTTAAACGAATTTCTTATGATTAACTGTAATTTAAGCGATTATTTTGTTACATGATATCAAAGATTTGATGATTGTGAGAATGAGAATGAAAGAATGAAAATTTTGTTACATGATGTATACCATATGGTACATCCATCATATAATAAACATTTTTATATATTATTTAAATAAAAATTTAAAATTTTCAGCATTTTTACATTATTTAAAAACATTTTCTACATTAATTTTACGCCGTATGACGCATTTTTTTTTCTTCGCCATTTCGAGAAGATGTGGGAATTTCCTACATTATTTTAAAAATTTAAAAAAAGTCTTTCTATTTTTATTATTTATTAAAAAGAATTTTTCCTTTGTTTTGAAAGATTTTATTTGTATTTAGTGTGATATGAATTGTTCTTATGTATTTCTTTTTTCTTCCAGAGGAACAGGAGAGAGTACAGAAGAAAGTGTTTACCAATTGACAAACCATTATTTAGCTCAAGTAAGCTATACCAATTTGTTTTTTATTACTTTATATTGATGATATAATTCAGTTTATGTTTGATGGCAAATAATAATGTGGATTTAAAATAATCTTTTATTATTTTCATTGAATTTGTAGCATGATCCCCCTATGCGTGTTGAGGATTTGATTGATGACTTAAGAGATGGATCGAAACTTATTGCGCTCATTGAGCATTTATCAGGAGAAAGACTTGTAAGTATGAGGACAAAAAAAATTGATTTATGAAGCTAATTAATATTCAAAGTTTCATGAATAGGGGAGGCATTTTTTTTCTAAATTGATAGAATCATATAAAGATTTTCCTTAATGATAAACCAAATAAAAATGAAATTGATGGTTATACGATTACAATTGTTTTACATTTAGAAATGTCTTCAGTAATAAAAATATCACCTCATATATACAGAATAATTTGAGATCGGTAAGATAACAAAATATATAAATGACAATAATTTTTTTTTTTACACTTTAAAAAAACACATAAATGACAATATTTTTTTTTTTCCACACTTTGAAAAAAAAATACATAAATGACAATTTTTTTCACATTTTTTAAAAAAATAATGCATAAATGACAAATTTTTTTCACACTTAAAAAAAAAAAAAATACATAAAATGATTTTTTTTTTTACGTTTTTTTTTTTATGGATACTGAGATTATATTTATGTAGAAAAACTATTTTAGAACTTTGTTTTTAAGTGTTACAAATATTGTATTCAGCTGCTTAAAATTATTCCAATAGCGACTAAATGAATTAATTATTTTTATTTTATTCGCATTCATTGAATTTGCTTGAATGAACTAAATGATTAAATGTAAACTAAATGAATTAATTCTTTTTTATTTTATTAGCATTCATCGAATTTGCTTGTATTTTTTGCTACTTGATGACAAGTTCTGTGTTGTTTTTTTTTCCTGTGCAGTAAAAAATATTTAGTTTCCTGTGCAGTCCAGACAAATATCAGTTTTAAAAAATTGCGCATCCAATTTCTTAACCATAAAATCTTTAAAAAAAAATTTATATTTCCTATACCCGATATCGGTTACTCTTAAGATATGAAAATTATTAAAAACTAATTTTTTCCTCCCAAAATTTCTTAGCGTTAAAGTAGTCTACAAAGATACATAAATAAATATTTTTTTCATTATACAAAAAAAAGAGGAAAGAATATGCAATTTTTTTATACTGATTGTGTTATTTAATATTTTAATATATTTTTAATGAAGGACTAGCACTAAAAGTTATTTACGACTTAGAACTAACTCTAAAAGTTACTTACGATTTAGAAACTCAACAATCGTCAATTAGTTATTAAAAAAAAAAAAAAAATTGTACAGATATGGATGTTCGTTCGTTTAAGCATTTAAAATAAATTGATAATATTTTTACGACCTCTTTTTTGCATAAATTATGAATATGTAACTAATTCATATGACTTAATGTCGCCCGCCTAAAAAAGTTAAAAAATTTTTTTTTTTTCAATTATAGGTAATTAAAAAAGCATAATTATAGGTATGAAATTTTTAAAAGTTCCTGCTTTATCATTCTTTCTATTACTTAACTGATGACGCCAGTCAATTACCTAATGCTGGTGCCATCTAGTGGGCGAAAACTCTAATGACAACAAAAAAATGATTTTATTTATTTAAAAATAATTTTAAAAAAAAAAAAAATTTTCGTAAATTTTGGTTATGAATTGTTGAATTAAAATATTAAATTTATAGAAAAATGAAGAAAAAAAAATGAATTTTTAATAAATATTATAGTTTTTAAATTATACTGAAACACACATTTATACATAATATATGTATATTAACGTACTATGTTTTATTTTAGCATGGAGAAAAGGGGAGAAGGTTAAGAAGACCACATTTCTTAAGCAATGTGAACCAAGTTTTACAGTTTTTGGAAAGAAAAAGAGTATGTTTTATGCTACTTATTTTCATAAATAATTTTGACAAGTAATTTGACTTTTTGTTTGTATATTTCTAAAATGATCTTCGTCACTTTTTTCTAAAGGATACAGTTAAAAAATATCAAATATAATTAAAATTTGAGTTAATCAGTTCAGTTTCATCAGGCTGTTTAAAAATTTTGATTAATATGCACTTTTATAGTATTTTTTTAGGCATAGTTGGATTGTTTGTTTGCTTTCATGTTATTTTAATTTTCGGAAGCAAAGAACTTACACTCTTTTATCGAATTGAAATCTTGTCGCTCATTAACTCAATCTTTTTTTTTTTAAAAAAAATAAACAAAACGAGGGGAAACAATATCTTCCATTTTTTGGGCTGGTTACTTAAATGCAGCGCAAACTTTGTTATACGTTTATACATGCGTAAATATTTTCTGAAGACAGTTTATTTTAACCCTTAATAGTATTTTTTTTTCAGTTTATTGTAACCCTTAATAGTACTTTTTTTTTTCTCCTTAAGGAAAAAAAAGGTTCATTAGCGTTAACTATTCCTTCTTATTTTTATCAGAAATATAAAAAAAAATATTTTGCTTAAAAATATTAGATTTTTTTTTATGCATACCGTAATTATTATTATTGTATTTATAATACGTTCAAGGATTTACTGGTACATAATTATTTGTAGCCCTGAACTTGATTATTGCAATTAATTAAATTTTCATTTATTTTAGATAAAACTAGTTAACATTAATGCCACTGATGTCGTGGATGGTAAACCAACCATCACTCTTGGACTGATATGGACAATCATTTTACACTTCCAGGCAAGTTTTTTTTTTTTTTTTTTTTTTAATTTTAATCTTAAGAAATTTGACTGATTCTTATGTGCAAATTTATATTTATTATCATTATTATTATTTTAATATCGAATTATGTTAAATTTTTTTCTTTTCAAATTTAAAATTAATTTCAATCATTAACAGGTTGTCTATATATTATTTAAAAGAATCTAAATTTCTTTTTAAACAATTTATTTGAGTGATTTAATTGAAATGAATTTTCGTTAAAGTATTCCCTCTATTTTTCAAAATTCATCTTAGTATATTTGATTTGAATAAAGAATATAATTTCATTAACAGATTTGAATTTGTTTTAATGTTATATGCATACACATAAAAACAATATAGAAATAGCAAGAATCAATAACAAGAACTATTGAAAATCAAGTTAGCAAACAAAGATGTATATGGTGAAACTTATAAATATGAAAAATTCAATTTCTATATATACTATGTATTTTTATGTTAAAAGTAAATTTACTCATCTTTAAAAAATATCTTATTTTAGTGACTCAATAGTCGTATTTGTCATTTACGTCTTGGTCTATTAAAGTATTATCTAATATATTATTTTATATTTGTCTTACTAAAAAATTTTTAAAAAAATATTTATCACAAAAATAACTTTAATTTGAAGTAATTAAAGATGTAAATGTTAATAATTAAATTCAGTCAACCATAATATAAAAATTTTAGTTTTTCAGTAAAGTATATCGAATCATTAACATGCTGGGAAGGATGATGGAAGACCCATAAACACACAATGGATTTTTTATTATCATAACGAAGTTCATCGATTAAAGAGTTACAAATTATATGAACTAACTATTCTCTTATTTATACACTCCACTGCAATTATCCTGGATTGACGTTGACTGGGATTGGACTGGTTGTAGTTTTTATCTCTTATATCTTGAAATTATAATATTTTTTTTTAATTTCAAAATATCTTTTGCTCTTAATTTAGATCGAAGAGAAGACAAAGCTGCTGACAGAGCAGATGGCATACCTGCAGACATGTGCTAGCAGCACCAGCAGTATTGACAGTATTGGTCAAACGCAAAGCCCCATGCCTTGCTTTGACTCCCCCACAGAGATTGACGAGTGCTGCCCTGCGGCGGCTATTCGACCTACTGCCATAGACAGGTGGAAGGGCGGCGCCAGAAAAGCCCTTCTGCACTGGGTCAAGAGTAGTATCAGCCAGTGAGTGACAGTTTTTTTTTTCTTGCTGTTAAGTAATTTGTTACTTACATTAATTCTAAGATATATACATGTAAATTGTAGAGCTTCAATGTATTGTTTGTCATAATTTAAAAAGTATTCTGTTTAATAAAATTATGTTGTGTGTTTGCAGACGTTTCGGCGTTACTGTGAACGATTTTGGCAGCAGTTGGCGCGATGGTTGGGCCTTCCTCGCCATCATCCACCGCATTCGTCCTGGCTTGGTGAGCATGGACCAGTACAGAAATGCAACAAATAAAGAGAGATTAGAAGCAGCTTTTAGGAATCGCCGAGACTGAACTGGGCATTGCTCGGTTGTTGGACCCAGAGGGTGAGGGAACAAGAACGATTTTTTTAAAATCTTTTAGATTGCTTCACCTGCTTGCATAATAAGGCAATTATTGACATTAAATCTTATTATACTATTTCATTTAAGTAAAATGCAACTTTTTGAAGTGGCATTTTAATTGTGAAGATATCAATAAATTTAATTCAAGAAATATATAATTCATGAGTATATGCTTAGCTCGATATTTTATTTAATTATAACATAAATCACTGAAAGTTTTGTATATTCTTCATTGCTTTGAAATACCAGTAGATTCGTCAGTATTGTCATATTGACAGTCGGGTTGTCTTGCTGAAGTTTTCTCCAATACTATTCCAAAATGGAGCAATTACTGTTGAAAGTGCTGTAAGGATGAACTACTTTTCTCCCTTGAAGACTATAGCAATCTCCTCGTAGTACTCCTTTGAAAACACTAAATCTGTTGTAATTCCATCCTACCACTACCAAATGATGGAAGTACTTAGATGACCAGTATTACAAAAAGGGGGAGGGAATAGAGCAACATAGCATTACAAAAATTGCTTGAAAGTACACTGCAGAATATTTTTAAACAAATAATATTTTAACATTTTTATCTTCCGAAAATGAAATACTTCTTATATACAGCAAACATAGTGCATTTTTTAATATTTTGTGCAGATATGTATTTAAAATATATAATTTTTTTTTTCTTCTAGATGTTGATGTTCCTCATCCTGATGAAAAGTCCATCATGACTTACGTAGCACAGTTTTTGCACTTTTACCCAGAAACTTACGCTTCTGCCGACTTAGATGAAGCCGACCTGCCGGTTGCACCCACTAGCGACTTAGAGATATTATCCCTTTGGTTAGATAAAGCTGAGTCAGTGTTAGCTACTAGAAGAAATCCGTCGATCGATTATAAAACACAATACTATGTAAGATTATACTTTTTTTTTTATTTACTTAATGTATTAAACAACAATTGAAGTTTTCTCCAATACAATCCATAAAGGCTGAATAGATACTCTTGAAAATCTTTCTAAGAATAATCGCAATGATATGCTAAAAGAATAACAATAGAAGTTGTTTGTTTTGTTAATATTCTGTCCTTAATCTTGTCCTTTTCTGTGTATACTTGAAACTATTATTTTTATAAATATTTAATTATCTTAAGAAATCGTCATATACGATACTTAAAGTAAATATGCTTGCTTCTATAACTGGCCAACCACAAAAATTCCCAAAATATCAAAAATTAAAAAAAAATAAAAAAACACTTAAGTTATGATATTTTAAACAGAAAGAAAATTAACGAATAAATAAAGGAATTTAAGTTCCTGTTTATTGTAGTTTTCTTTCTAAACAAATTTTGTGTTCTGTTGAATAAATGTAGCATTTTACATTATGAAATGTCACTAACAATTAATCTATAAAAATATTGCATAGAGTAATTTAAACTGAACACTATAAAAGTATTGAGAAAGCTTCTCTACTATAAATAATCATTTCTTTTACGGTAAATCCTGGATACTTACGGGAAGTTTCTCAAATTGCTTAGTCCTCTAAATGTTTTGATAAGTTGCTATTTTTATTTATGATGATAATGATTGGGACATAAAGGGCATTTGTTTTATTTCGACGTTATCTAAGGTTTAAAATTGATCTCTTTAACCTTTATATCTATACGTTAAACTCTGTTTAACCACTTAAGTCTATCTATTCATTTTCTAACACTGCAAAAATTTCCCACAAATTGCAGTAACATAAAAGAATATAACAAAAATAAGAGATAAATAAAAAAAATGTTGATTTATATGCACTTGACACTTTTATACCATTATTCAAGAAAACAGTAACTGCTATCCAAAATACCATCGCATATTACATTATCACTGTATGTATGGATTTTAGTTTTCGTTTATTTCAAATAAATCTTTTATTTTGAAGCATTAAAATTCACTAATATTTCTCACTTTTCAGGATTTTTACACTCTGAAAACGGAAATGAAAATCCAGCGAGATATCTACGAACGCCTCCGATCGAAAATCAATTCAAATACACAAGACGTCGACTTACGAGCCGCATGGCCGAACTTAGTACAGAGGTGGGCCAAAGTGGCCAAGGAACTACAGGACTGGCAGCATTACCTGGACAACTGTCTTCCCGGCCAGCTAGGCCAATTGAGCAAGTGGATCATTGAAGCGGAGAGACGACTCGCTCTTCCAATCTTACCAAATGTCCAGACGACAGACATGCTTCCAGTGATTCAACGAGAGTTGGATGATCACCAGGTAACCAACTGATTTCAATCTTTTCAGTGTGGGATTGTCTCTTCCATGTTGGTTGTATTTTCTGATAGCAATATACTGATATAATTTGTAAGAAAATTTCTGATAATAGTATTTAGCATCAAGAAGCTGTCCAACCATTGACTGATGGATGAGTACATATATATAAATTGCTACGTATTTTCTGCAGCTATTATGGGAAATGACAAAAATTTTGCATTCTACGGATTACTACTACTACATCACATCACTGTGCCTAGACCTGAGTTGCCCGTATACAGTTTGGGAATGATGGGGTGAGAAGTCTGATTGGGCTATGTGATTCTCTACAGTCATATAAGACCGGGACCTACGGCTTAAAGTGGATTCCGAACCGCTACAAACATCCATAGCACTGCCGAGACTCAAATCTGAAACCTGTGGCATCGAGCGCCAGGCGCTAGATACTCAGCCATTCAGGCCCCGGATTCTATGAACTACGGAAAAACTAATATTTAAACGAAAGAAATATTTATTTTAAGAAATGTTTAACAAGAAAGCAATTTTTGTTTATTTATCCAACTTAACGTAATTAAAATACTACCATAGATTTTGAAATAAACGGCGCTAATTTCCACAAAAAGAAAATGTTTTTGTAACTTTTTAATAACTAAATGACATTCATTCTTATTCTGTTATATACAACTAAATAGAGTGCCTTTATTACATTTATTCTTTGTTATCAAAAAGAACGTTTAGCCTGCGATGTCTTTGTTTAAAAGGGGATATGATTTATTGAAAAAGTTTAGTATTGATATACTGGAATATGCCGAAATTATCTGAGATACTATTGAATATACCATTTGAGTTTGCCACTTTGTGAATATAAATGAGATTGGTATGACGGTTCTTTAAAAGTTTGTTTGTTGTTCTTTGTTAATGAGACTAACAATAATATGTGCTGCAATGTACTACTTCAACTGAATTCCAAGCAATAATTTCAATATCAAAATCGGTGCAATATGTTTATCAGTAATCAATAATGATGTAATAACATGATGACCACATAATCATTTTTCTAGTACCAATTTTCATTTTTATGTTTATTAAGGTATTTTTCAAATTAGTACAATTATTGTTGCTTAGTATTAATTTATTTTGTTTTATTCACAAGTAATGATTATCTTTTTTTTATGATAGAATTTTTCAAACCTTTGGAATCTCACCTGAAGTTTTTCCAAGGATATACGCAGTCCCCTAAATCCTTCAACATATTATCACAACATATGGAAGATCTTCAAAGTAGATTGACAACATTGCTGTCCGGTCACACCAGAGACACGTTAAACTGCTATTGGAACAGTCTAGATATACATTATTGAATCTTTTATCGACCGTTGAAGAGCAGTTGAAACAATGGAACACAAAAATATGGATACGAAAAAGAAGTATCTTCTCTTTTTGCAGCAGTACACGGTAATTTTATTTATCCGTAGTAATTTTATTTATTTGTTCTATAAATCTTTTTACTTACATGTTTATTTTGATTGTCTTGTTTTATTATTATAGGTTTTCATTGATCAACAGAAGATTTTTCAAGAATATGATAAAAATTATGCCCACACGAAAAGCAATATTGAAACTTGTCAACATGTGGGTGCTTTAGGTATGTTAAACATGATTTATTGATTCAAGTTGATATATTAAAAATATTTAATGCTACAATCATGTTTTGAATTCATCCATCATAAATATTCACAGGATTTAATTTTTCTTTTTTAAATTAATTATTTAGTTGTTGTATTTCGTCCCAAAGCAATATGTATTTTAAAATACACACAATAATATATTAAAAGAAAGTCTTGACCTTATTAAGCAAATAATATGTGTTTAACAAGTTTAGTTTTTATAATTGTTTTCAGAATATTAAAATTACTTTTATTGTAAATTTTGTTGTTAAAATTATATAAATAATTTTTTTAAAAATATTTAACTATATTTTGCAGGTGCAAACTTTGTTAACGCTTAGCAATTTAAAAGTTTAGCTGAACAATGTTTTTATTTAAAATTCATGTGACTGCTTTTTATTTTTAAAATGTTATTAATACATCGTGGTTTTTCCTCATTCATCATTGTATTTCAAATGTCATATTCTAATTAGTTTTAATCTGACGCAATCAGAGTCAACAAAAACAAAAGTCTCAAAGTATTGTACACTAAAAATTATTTTAGTTCAGATGCTTATTTTTATCCCATGATTAACTTTTCCAAAAAATAAAAAAAAAAAAATTTTTTATTCATGTCATCGCCAAGATATAAATCAACACAATATTGACTTTAATTAATAATATAACATAATATGTCGATGCAAATTGATGGACATGTTTCATTTTAGATACTAAAGAAATGGACAAAGTGGACAAGTTTTTGTCCGACGTCGATGGCCTTTGAAAAAGATGATGGTTGAGCTCCATTCTGTTAAGAACACTGCCGGCCAAGTTGTAAAATATTGGCAAGTTTATTCTGCCAATCTTCCACTCTTCTAGCATGGCTGGATAAAGCTGAAGTTGCTATAAATAAAGACACCGAAACTCAACTAGTGAGTTGCTTACTTCATATTCAATTTAATTATTAACTTTTGGGCACATCAGTCAACCACACATTTCACTTATACATGACGTGAATATGTTTTCTTTGACCTACATACGCCCTGGTATTTTATAAAGTATTCAAAATTAGTAACCTTAAATGTAGAAAAAATATATATATATTAATTAAGGAACAAAAATATAATAATTGGAGATAATTATTAAAGGATGTTTTATGAATTATCTAATTATGCATGTATGAATGTAACAGCCTTCAGAAGTTAAATTTATCAAAACTTCTTTTCAGTCAATAATACAATGTTGGATAAAATTTTACTTTATCTAATAATATTAGGTAGAGCATCCTTTAAAATACTTTATTAATAATAATAATTTAAATTATATTTTATAGAAATTCTTTTTTAAAATTCCTGATTTCTTGACATAGATTATAATCTTTATATTCTAGTTTTAATTTTTAATACAGATTTTGCGAAATATTTCAATGGGGTTAGATAAATGTATCATATTTATATATCTTTTTGGATTTGCTATGTATCTTATTTAAAGTTTTTAAAAAAATAAAATCGTATTTTTACAAGGAATTTTTCAATGATCTCACACAATGGGTTGAGAGAAAGAATCAAGTCGTAGAATCTGGAGAATATTTAGCAGCTACATGCAGAGAAGAAATATCCAATGAAACAAAGCAAACAATTGGTAATGTTAAGCGAAGATGGGATAAATTGCATCCGCATGTAAGTATCAATTAATTTTTTTTTAAATTTGTGTTTATTTGGCAAGGTTAATATTCTAAAACGAGTTTTATAAAACTCATTACTCAAAAATAATTTTTTAAACACTTTTCAGTCATGATGCAATTTAATAATGGCTTTTTCTCTTTGTTCTTTAGCTTCAAGAGTTCCTTGTTTCTGGAGAAATATTACGTGGAAGGCATTTATTCCAGAAAAGTCTGAAACAACTGCAAATGTGGTTACAAGAAGCAGAAATTATTTTATCTACAACAGTTCCTTGTAGACCTCCGGATTTGGAACATTTCATGGATCAATTAAAAGTAGGACTTTTCAATTGTGGCAATTTATTACGATTGCTTTTGTGATTCTTTTAAATTCCATATGATTGATAGAAAATTCCTCAGTCCTTATGAGAAATTAATAATTAGATTTTTTAATCTACAATAATTAATATAAAACACACAACTCACTAGAAATCAATAACAACATGTCACTGGGACACATAATGTACATCTATAACTGATGTATGAGAAGAGATCAGTAGTTAATTAGTTATAAATCAAATGCTTTGTATAATAATTAATTATTAGTGATTGAAGTTAATTACGGAATAATGATAACATATATCATAATATACATATATTCAGGAGTTTTATATAATGTCCATTTTTGTTTATATATTTAAATTTATAAATCAAACAATTTCTTTCACATAACTAAAAGTATAGTAAATTATTGAATTTTACATTTCAGTAGGAATTCTTGTGTTAATTCATTATATTTAATAATCTACTGCTCATTAATAGAAATTATTCTTAATATTTCTAAGCTCTATTTCTAAGTTACATCTAAGAGATGTTCCTATTTAAATGAAGTACAGTAAGTACAATTTATCCCATAAAGCAAGATATCCAAACTGATATTCCCTCATTTTAAATTTTAATTAAAGGATACATTATTTTTAAATGTAAAACCTAGTATGAAATTTTTTTCAAAGGTTATTCCAAAAGTTAGGAATTAGGTTAATTAATTTAAACTTATTTGAAAATAAAAGATTTTGTTCCATAATTTCTTAATGATATCAATTCGCTCTATTAGAGTTTAAAAAAATTAAATAAATATTTGAAACATCTCAAAGAACAATTTTGCTGCATGAAATAAAGTATTTGCTGTGTATAAAAAATTTTGTTTAAGAGTTTTTCAACTATAGTTTATTATTATATATAATTGCCAGGAAAAAATGCATTTTTTAAAAACATACATTTTTATTTATAGAAACTACAAGGAGAATGGGATGAACAGGACAATCTGTTCAAAAAAAACTTTCAAAGCAAATGCATAGTGTAGTGACTCATTTGAATGCACCAGAAGTAGAGAAAGTTATGTCAACTATGAAAAAGGTAAGTTAAATAATAAGGTGATAATAAATAAGTAAAATATTTCACCAGTATATCAAAAATATAAAAGAACAAATATTTTGATATACTAGTGATACTTTAATTGGGTTAATCTAATAAATAGTTAATTTTTTTTTTACACATATAGTAGTTGATTTTCGCACTAATAAATTAAATAATTCTTTAATAATTAAGAAAATATTTATTAAATATTAAAAACGAAGAAGAAGCGTAAGGAATACAAAAGTATAACAAATATTTATTTATGGACTCATAAAGAATGATTAAGTTAGAAAATAATTTCGACAAAACTTGGGAAGCATAATATTGAATAACTACTCTTTTGTTAGTGCTTTTACGAATAAGGAAAGTAATTTTTTTAAAGGAATACAATCATAAATATGGAAAACAATAAATGAATAACAAAAACACACCATCATGTTTTCATGAAAACCTTGTTCTGTATAATTAATGTTTACTAATACTGTTAACAAAGTGGTTGATGTTTCCATGAAAACTTTATAATTTTTTTTAACCGTTATTATAATTATTGTAAAAACATGTTTTTCAAGAATCAACAAAATTTTTATTAATTATGCACTTATTAATTTAAAAATTTTAATTTTCGAAAGTAACTTTGACAAAAAAACTTCTTTGTTTCCAATAATCTGAATAAAATTAAAAATTTCAAATTTGTTATATAATTCAATAAGTATTTCATTTTCTATTTAAAGGAAAAGTTATAGGCCTATATTTTTGTTACTTTTGAGAATAGAAATCATATATTCTCATGTTTTTGTATTGCAGGAAAAGAGAAACTACTTCATGTGAAAACAAACTTGATGTCTTATATTCCACTGTTATATCAATTAGTACCACTTCAAAGTACATTTGATAAAGGCTATACAGACATAAACCTGTGGTTGAATGAAGCAGAGAAGTTGATTTCGTCATATGGAATACCCAGCAGTGCACAAGCCATATCAGTATTACAAGATAAACATAAGGTTTGTAACTTTAACTCATTTTATGATTATTTTATTTTTCAATTTTAATAAATAGAGGTATATATATTTATACATATATACTTACTGTAAAGATATAGACATACATATGTACTTACACATATACGTATATGTATATACTTATAGGATTACATATATGCTTACTGTAAAGAATAATATCTACATAAATTATTCTTTTATTTTGATACATAAGCTGATATAGTTCATCATTAATAGGGGAATTTATTGGAGATTCAATGCTATTCCCAATAAACCTAGGTAGGCTTGGTACTTTGCAAGTTAGAAAGGGAAAAAAAACCTTTCTGATAACTTCTTATTAAATAAATGGGTTGAATTTATATTATATGTCAAGAAATAGCAGTCTAATGGTTTCAAAGCATGTTATCAAAGTGATGTTCTTCTATTCTTCTAACTGAACCTGATTTGTTGAACAAGAATCGAATTCGCAACCTCTTCTTTTAAAGAATCATGGCTCAAATTTTATTGAAATTTTATCTACGAGAAATTTTTAAATTCATGCAATCCAAGATCATAAAAATGAAACATTTCCATCTTAAATTAAGAACAGAAGGAAGTAAAATAAATTTAAATAGAGGCAGTATAAGCTATATATTTGATTCTATATATCCATATTTTATTTATATAAATATTGCTATATTATTTATAGGAATAAAATATTTTAATTTAACAATTTTATATTTCACTAATATGGCAGGGAATTATTTTGTGCAAATGACTCTCGTTTTGATTTTATTACTAATAGAAAAAAATAATTTTCCCGATGGATGGAATTTGTTATTTTTCTAAGACTTTTTGAAATATTTGATTTCATTTCTGTTGATATGAAAAGCTTTTGAAACATCTTGATTTGTATGGCACTTGCATATTGCTTCAGTAATTATACTTCAAAGATTGTAAAATTTGCATACTGTAGATTTCCTGAAGAATTTTTTGTTTGAATTATACTTGGTTGGTTGTTGCTTTCTTTTTTCAAGGTTTTATTTCCGATACAATTATTATTATTATTTCTGATGATGAACAATCCTCCATGTTATGTATATCATGTATCACATTATAAATAAGCATTAATTGTAAGCAGGGATGCACAAGTAATAACATAAATTTAAGAACAAAAGTATCATCTTGAATTTGAACGATGGCACTTGAGTTAGACGTAGATATGCAACTAAACAGCTGAATATAATTTACATGATTCAATGCTAGGTTGAAAATGAAGTTGTAAAAAATTATAATATTGTACAAAATATAGCAAAGAAAAGTTCATGTTAAGAGTATTTCGTATGACGGGTTATAATTGTTTTTAAAAAGTTAAAATTGACCTAAATATAAGTATACCCATATTTTAATTGCGTATTTTGCGTATTTTGAAGTATTTTGCGTATTTTTACGAATTCAATAGCAGCAAAAACTGAAAACATTTTTTTTTTTCATTGCAGGCATTTTTGCATGCGCACCGGCTTATAAATCTCAATTAGAAAGTGTAAAAGAATGTTTACAGGAATATAATGGAACATGCGTCTGGAATTCCCAACGTCGATGTGCATGAAGTGCAAATTAAGGTGTCAATCTAAATGCACGATTAGAGGTATGTGGTTTTCTTTTTTATTTCAATTTTTTGTTCATCTTGTAATGTAATTTTATTTATTTTAGCGTAATGTTCATATTCTATTTTATTTATTTATTCTTCAATTCCTTCTATTGGCTCACATTCTCCCTATATATATCATGTTCAAATTTTCATCGTTAATAAAATACTTTTTATTCCTCCACTCAAGTTCAAATACATTTTTTTGAACTTGTAGTGAAGGACACTGGATGCTAATACAGTTTTTCAAATCTTAATTAATTAATTAATTTTAGTTTTTTTAGATTTAAGTTGCATATATCTACCAATAGATGGCGCCAGATAAACTTTAAAAAATGAATGAAAATTATTTATAAAGGACTTTTTACAATATAGTGAAAAAAAAAGCAGGAATTGACTTTAATTGTTTTTTTTTTTTTTTGGATGATTTTTTTTTTTTTTTTAAATTTCACGTGGATGATTGGTTTTTAACATTAGATAAATATGGAAAGAATAAGCCAATTTCTAAAGATTTTCCAAAGTTATTACGGAAAATAATTGAAAGAAATTGAATTAAAGAAAAGAAATAAAAGAAATTGTCATAAATTTTTTTTCAATATTACTTGTTTAGTGATGAAAAGGTACTTTTTTTGAGTAAATAATTAAAAAAAAATTTGTTTCCTGTCCTGTTTTGAGTTATTCTATTTATTTATTTGCATGAAAATAAAATGTTTTGATAATTTTTGATAAAAACGTATTATTAGCAAAAACAACAATCCTTCTAAGCAAATTCATAAAATAAAAGAATAATAACTATTTCTTCATTCCGTGTACATAATTTTTATTTATTTATGCAAATATTTTTTTTTAACTCTTGAAACTCTTTATTTCTTCAGACAACCCAAAATTTGCTTTCTTGTTCAGGAAGTACAGAAAAATTCTCATTAAAATTCATTTTTATCTTCTAAATTTTTATATTTCAGAAATATTTTTCCAAATGTTTGTTTTTATATTTAGTTCCAAATGCTTGTTTTTATTTTTTATTTCTAAATGCTTATATTTATTTTTATTCCAAATGTTTATATTTTCAGAGCTGTTTGTCTTTGGCTAACCAGTGGGAAAATGCAATGGCGAAAGCAGCTGACAGATGGGCTCGATACAACAAGAGTTTAAAAATCGTTAAAGAAAAACTTCAGGCAGCAGAGGGATTGCTGGAAAAGAAACCCACTGACGCAAAAGCAACTTGAATCACACAAGGTAAAGCACATTGATATTCTCTTTGTTAATCTGTTTGATTAAATATTATAAAGTAGCAAAAATCTATTTTCTTATAAAAATACAGAGTTTAAAATTAATGGGAAGGAACATTAAAAAAGAATCTAATTAATGTGATGGAAGAAAATGAGAAAGGAAAAAAAAAAAAAAAAAAAAAAATTCTTACCACTATAGAAAATCTACTACCATTTTAACATGAAAAGATAATAATTCACTACTGAGCAGAAATCCTTATCCAGAAATCTTATCGAACCTGAAGGACTTGAATAAAATTTAGAATACTGTACTTGACTGTAGTTCTATATAGTCAAAAAAATAATCTATATGGTATAAAATCTGCCAATTTAAATAAAAACTGCTGTGTTGTAATTAAATTACAACTTAGTTAAACCTTTATAATTTTTAACAATTAAGTTAATAATGACTTTCAATTAAGAGGAAATGACTTTCAATCCTACGAATTTATTGTGCCCATTCCTCTCATAGACATGAGAGTTTTTGGCTATATTTGACTTGTCAGATTTCGAATCGGCCCCCTATTTAGAAAATCAATACTGTAACAGCCATAGTTACCGGCTTTAAAAAATAATCAAGTTTTCATTTACAATTTTTTTATTTATTTTAATATTAAAAAAAAAGATCTCTTGTATTATAAACTATAGCATATTTTTTTAAAACTCTGTCAAGTATTTTTAATTAATTGTTAGATTTTTGTTAAATAAGTAATTTTTATATTGAAAAAAAATTATAATAACCAAAATGCTGCTTGGAATAAATGCAGGAATACTGTTCAGATATCTTATAATGCGTTCAAATTTTTTCAGGAATTTTTCAGCCAGTTGAATGATTCAATTATCAAGGATCTCTTTGGGTCCAGTGAAGCTGTTTTGGCCACTTTGCCAGCTGCCGAGCAGACACCAGTCAGAGAAACTGTCATGGGTCTGCAGGAACGGTGGAATGTAAGTTTGTATGATTTTTAAAAAAATTCATTGTGGATCTTTTCTTCGTAAGAGAGAAGAATTCTTGCATATAAATTAAATTGTCCATAACTGTGCCGCACCTATAAAAAGATTTTAAAGTCTAAAATATATTATAATAAAAATGACATAACTTGTACATAGATGTGCACAACAAACAATAGGTAAACATCTAAAAAGAATTTTATACATCTAAAGGAATAGAATTGTGATTATTGAAGGGACACAATGGGCTTGATTAATGACTTAGCGCTTGACTAGCGCACAATCTTAAATTGCTTAATCTTAAGTGACTAACGCTCTGGCACTCGGTGCCACAGATTTCGAGTTCGAGTCCCGGCAGTGCCATGGATGTTTGTAGTGGTTTTGAATCAATTTAAATAGTAGATCAAGGTCTAATATGAGTGTAAAGCGTTGGGCTGACATCCATACGCTATAAAAAGGAAAAATGTTTCTCCTGTCACTGAAATCTGTCAGTATGTAGACGGTCTTAGCATAGTATGGGGCTGTTGCGTCAATGAAGAAGAAAGGAACACATTTAGTTAAAAAAAAAAAATGACTTTTCTCTATTTAATAGTTGGTCTCTGTTGCTACAATTCTGTTAAATGATATTGCAAAATAGTATGTTCTACCCTTGATAAAAAGGATTCACAATGAATGAATTTCAAAAACCATCTAATATTTTTTACTGCCCTAGATTTAAAAAAAAAAAAAGAGAGAAGACCTTTTTTCGTATTTCAGGCTAAAGAACATTAAATGGGTTAATTTTCCAGCCGGAGCACGTTAGAAATAAGAATTTTTAAATGATTATATCCTCTAGAATTTTTGTCAGATCTGAAAAATCAAATTTACTGAATGACAAAATTAATTAAAAGTTGTATCTTATGACAAATCGAATGTATATGTTGATAAATTTTTGCTACTTACTACTGTAATAGTCTTTCATTGGATTGATTATTATTTAAGAATTGCTTGAAAAATAGAAGTAAGAATATGTTAAAAATCGACATGGTTTTAAAAAAATTTTAAACATTAAAAATTTCATTGAAATTTAAAAATGCAAATTGGCTCTTTTCGAAAAATCTGGAAACCATTATTCTATAATCGTTTTATTTCATATGTTATACACTAAATCAATTACTTATCATTAAAAATTGTCTTCTGCAGTAATTTTGATTAATGGCATAAAAAGTAATTAACCTTTCTGTATAAATGAATCTGTTTTCCTTTTCTTAGAATATGATTGAAAGAATACCTTTCCATCTGCGTGTTCAAGAATTCAGGCTGAAAGAGACAGAATTTAGCCACCAGTTACATGAAATGAAAAGAGAACTCAATGCTGAACAACAGATGATAGACAGTGGAGATAGTAGTGAATCAATACTAAAAAGACACAAGGTAAATTATATTTTTAGATTGGAATGTCGTTTAGTTCACTGGCTTGGAAATTTGAAGTTATAATGTTTGCATCAAATGTGAAATTTATGAGACAAGCAGATTGAAAATAGAATTATTAAATATATGATTTTCAATTATGCTCCTATGCCAGATAATTGAAATTCTTTTGTTTTAAAAATTGCACTTAACAATGAATTAATCCTATATTTCAAAACAATATTTATTACAGTTTTGCTTTTAAACTTGCCCCCTTTTTTTTTTTCATTCATTTAGGAATTTTTCACTGCAATTAGAATTGGCCATGTAAAGAAAACTTGGATTTTTTGAAAACTTTGTCAAATGAATACAAGATTTCTCCATCCAAAGATATCAATCTAAAAGAATCTTATGTAAAACATCAAAAGGAATGGTTAGAAGTTGAAAAGCAAATTGAAGGCATTCTTTCGCAGTTGCAAAAATTAAGAGCTGATTGGAAGGAGTACTGTGAAAGGTATGAATGGAAGATATTTAAAATATTTTTTATATTAAGGATTTTTTTTTTTTTTTTTGCAAGATTATTTTTCTACTAATGATAAAACATTTACCTTTTTTGTTGTTATTTTGTTCCATTCAAATGAATTTATATTTATGATAAAATAAACTGTAATAATAATAGAGCATACAAATTATTTGTGCAGAAATCCCTAGATAATTTCTTAAAAATTAACTTAGATGAGCACAAACATGCATTAATTTTTTTTTTTTTTTTTAAATCTTAGTTTAGATTTGATGAAACTAATTCAATCAGTATAATGTATTGTTATTATTATTATTATTATTTTTAAAATTGTGATTTTTTTTTTTTTTCTTGAAATTTTCATTTCATTCTTCTTGAACATATTCATTCTATTACAATTTTTATTTTTTGCTAAAGAAATTAAATTCTGTTGTTTGTTTTAAAGAAAAATCCTAAATATCCCTAAAATCCCTAAATATCCCTAAAATCCCTAAATATCCCTAAAATCCCTAAATATCATAAAATCTTTTGTGTAAAACTTCCTATTTCTTCACACTGAAGCCTGTTGCCATTTTATAGGACTATAAAATTTTATACAACGAGATCATCTATTGAGGGCTAGTTAAGAAAGAAAAAAATTCTCTTCAACTCTTGAAAGGATATAATAAAAAGAACTAAAAAGATAGTTTAAGAAATTTGTATAATTTTGCTGATCAGTAATCTAATGTTATATAAAAATGTGTAAAGGTGTTTTGTTTCTGGTGAATATAATATTGTGAATTTATTTCACATTTTGTTGAGTGATTTGAAATTCATTAAATAAAGTATAATTTTACATTTAATATATTAAAGGAATAATGTTTTATAAATATGGAACATATAGTTTCTGCAAACTGCTAAAATCATTACGCGGTGATTGTATACTATATTATTTTTCACGTGTATTACAATATTGGTGTTTAAGACTAAAAGAATTTTATTATGTTTTTTATCCTTTTCAAAAGTAATTATATTTTATTTGCTCAACCTAGGTTTAATGACCTCCTAAATTGGATGGATGAAGTTGAAAAGAACATACAATGCATTACTAAAGATATAACTTCTTCTCAAGAATTTGAAACCATGAAAACAAAATTTCTGGTAATTTTTATTACATTTGATCGTCATTAATACTATTATTACGTCATTTTTCTGTGTATATAATATTACTTTTAGTCAATTTTATTTAATTCAATTACTTATTTTATACAAATACATTAAGTATATTCATGTTTAGTTTATTTTTATTATAAATAAAAAGACTATAATGTTTATTTTTTAAAAGGATATTAACCTAGGTTACTATTTCATTAAACATTTAGAAAATAATATCCGTATATAAATGGCATTATATAAAAAATGTCTATATGTAGTTACTTTTGTTGTGAATAGTAAATTAAGATTGAAAAGAGTTATAAATTGGGGACATACCAAAAGACGAAATGTGCCTTCTTTACATTTTTCACGAATGCCACATTTATTTATGACATCTCAAAAGTACCATTTTTAGAATAGTTACTATATAACTACTTTGTAATTTAGTTTATTATGTTTACAAAGCTGTTTTATTAGTTTGAATAAAAATTTTATGTATACTAATATATGATGAGGTTTTTATATTTTATTGATGGAGAAATTTTGTTGTATTTAGCAATTTTTTTTTTTTTAAAATAATTTTGATATAATCATGAGGCTTATGTATGATTTTTTGAAGATATTTTAAATTTTTAAGTGAATTCTGTTTAAACTTATTTAAAAATACTTCTTCTTTTTCTTTACTAGCATTACAGTCTTGTACAAACTTAAGCCTCCGACAAAACAGCTCTCCATCTATCTCGTACCTAATGTCAATCTCTTCCAGTTAATAATTTTTAGTTATCTAAGATTCTTTTCAACACTATCAATCCACCTTTCCTTTGGAATTTCTCTCTTCCTATTATTGAACAATTTGCACAATATAATCCTTTAAGTGATGTTTCCCTCATCTCTGCGATGTACATGTCCGAGCCAGCGGATTCTTTGTGATTTGATGTATTTCACAACTCTATTTTTAATTAGGTATTCAATTTCTTTGTTTTGTCTTCTAAGCCATATATTATTGTCAATTCTTTTCAAAGGCTCTGACGTAATCCAAGTTCTTAGCGTTTAATGTCCACGTTTCTCCAGTATACGTAATAATCGGTCTTATTAGAATCCTATAAATCAAAAGATGCTCTATTATCGGCTTGCACCTTTCACATACTTTTCTATGGATACTATTGTCGTTACTTAAGATAGTTTCCATGTATTTGAAATATGGCACTCCTTCAAAAGTCTTTCCTCCGACGTCAATATTTCTTGGTCTTCTTTTTGGATTCATTGGATGATATTAGGATATATTTTGTCTTACTTTCATTGATCACTAATCCAATTTTACTTGCATTGTTTTCCAATTCTTTAAAGCTTTCCTTCAAAGTTTGTTCGTTTCTTGAAATGATAAGATCGTTAGCATATACGCAGGTTTGGCTGGATCTATTGAAGATTGTACCTTTCAATCGATTCTATTGCTGTATGTAAAGCCAAATTGAATAGCGTAGCCGATCTAAAAATACTAGGTATACAAAATTGCTGCATTGCTTCTTTTATAAAATGTCTTTGTATCTTTTCCAGTCTGTTTGCCAGACGGTGGACAGCAGGCGAGAGGACGTAAAGTGGCTGGTGCGAAAGCTGGACAGTTTGATGTCCCACATCCCAAAAGAGGAGGCCACAGAAGAGCAGAGGAAGCTGGACGTTCTGTTGCAACGCTACAAGAGCCTCTTGCCAGAGAGATCGACACCACCATCGTCATCACCGAAACCATCACGAAATGCTTCACCTACAGAGAAGAGATCACTGAGGTGAACAGGTGGTTAAGGGAAGTGAGAGCTCTCACGGAACAGGTTGAGGAAACTTCATACGACGATCCAGAAAATTGTCCGAACTTGTACAGCAACAAGAGGTAACCACAACATTTTAAAATATTTAAAAATATTTTTTTAAAAATTATATTAATTTGATTTATTTTTCATTTTAATTATCTATACAAAAAAATTAAACTATTCAATCCCTAATGCAATCTTTAAATAAATTTGATTCCAAAAAAATATGTTGTTGTTTTTTTTGCTTTAAATTTGATTGTCGTCAATAACTAGTTGATCGCTCCAAAATTGTATGTGGTATTTAATCCAATTTTATTTAATAAATCAAACCTTAATGCAAAGTTAATCCTATTTTCATAGTTAATTATCGCTAAAAGGATTTTGCTTTCAGTACACAAGCTACCATTAAACATGGTTCTTTAAAAATTGAAATGTCCGTTAAAAATTAAATGTCTTTTAGAAGTGTCATTTGTACTTTCTCCTAGCATTGTTTAGGACTTAAAACTAATTTACATAAAACTTACTAACATTAATTTGAATTTAACATCTCTAAAAATGTTTGTTGAATAATAAAAAAAATTTATGTAAGTAAACATTAAAATACGAGATCAAAATGATGGAACTTTATATATGTATTTAATAATCCATGAACAAAATAAACGATAGCATGATCATCAGAAAACAAAATAAGAGCTTATTGTTAAAACTCCCTTTGCATTTTGTGGGGAGGGGGGATATCTGTAATACACACATCTTGTGAAAATATTGTATTACAGAGAATGATTTTTCTAGTTCTTGATCTTTGTTAGAGCAAACAATAAACAGATTTTTCGCATTTTTTTTTAATCAAAGTGAAACAAAATCGCGTTATAGTAATCTGTGTTTTAGTAGAGATTGTCTGTAGTAATAAAAGCTTAACATAAAGTTAACTCTACAAAATAAATTATTTTTCATGTCTTTTTCATTCCGATTAATAATGAATATTAAGAATTGTTTTTAAGCACATAAAAATGTATTGAAATTTATTAAAACCCTCAAAATTGAAGAAAAGATTTTTAGTAAACGTGTGCAAAACAATCATACTGAAATCCGGTTATAAATTAATCAAAGATCTGTTTTTCATTGTCATGAAAATATGATACTAAAAGCGGAATATTACTTACTCTAGGCAATCGTTCAGCAACTGGAAACTCATTTAGGAAATGTGAAAATCCAGTGTGCAAAAAGGTAAAGAACTGGGAAAGCTTCAAAGATCTCCCAAATTCGTAGAGAAAGACGTCACAGAGTTGGAAAAAACTTGGGAAGAAGTGTATCAAAAGGCAACTACAAAATTAATAAATCTGAAGGTAAATATACTTTTTTTTTTTTTACAATTTTGTGCAAAAAGAAAATTCTATGTGCAGTTAAATATTAATTTGATGAATAAATATTTAATAAATTCTATATTTTAAAACTTTTCGAAAATTTTCACAAAAAAATCATGTTTTCTTTTTCACTTGACTTTAGAATTTTTTTCAAAATTATTTATTTTAATCATAATTTCTGCCAAATCGTTAAATCAGGTTCCATCCTAGACTTTCGTTAAGCTATCTCTCCCACGCTTCTACATAAAAAGTTATTTAGTAAGAATTGACTATTTATATATTATATAAAAGTCCACCCATATTTCTTAATATAATATGAGTGTGGCAACATATAGGTTTGGTTAGGTTTGTCGTTCTACGGCCATTTGGCGCACACTGTAGGCTAATTAGATCGGGATCTACAGTTTAACTGAATTCGAACCACTCACAAACACCCATTCCCCACCAGGATTCGAACCTAGAGCTGTGATACCAAAGGCCAGAGCATTTTCCAATTGGCCATCAGACTTCGGCAACATATAGCAGATGGGCAGTTTAACGAGGAAGGACATTACACATGCAAGGCCGCCTTCTTTTGTGTCGTAAGAGCGTGCCAGTTTTATGGGGGAATGGTTTAATAAGAGTCGACTATATTTCGTATATACTATACATATTGTTACGCTAGCACTTTTCACAGCAAAGCATGAGGATGATGGTGTAACGAGGTTTGAATACTATTATTGAAATAGTCCAACAATCATTATTGAATATTGTTTATATATGCAGGATTGTTAGGACTTTTAAAAAAAAATCATGACAGATGGCCCATGTTTATGGAAAAGCAGTCTACTGGAATGGACTGTATTTTTAAAAGTTTAAGGTTTTATCCAATGATGTATCACTTTAGTTTTTTATTTATTTTACAAATGAAGAACATTGGCGCCTAAGCCATTAGTTCACTGGCTCTGCAGTACTTTTGACCGTGTCCTCATACCCAGAAAGTGCATTACAATTATTTAAATGCCAAAAAGTCATAGAAGGCCGACTAGAATCACACAAAACACAGTTTAGAGAATCCACCACTCCAATTGTATTCAGGGGATCCTGTAAATAGTCATGACTAGTCAACCGTCTAAATAGAACCACCGCTGTCTTTCTTGAAAAACTGGGAATAGTTCTCCAGAATTATCCATCTCTTATCTATAGTGCATTAAATCATATTTCGTTTAAGAATTTGCTTAAAGTCAAGTTAGCAAACAATTTAATCCTATGAAATGAAAGCAGTCGATTAATGCTTTGCTCTATCAAAGTTCCTTTCTTAGCCAGTATATCAGCTTTTTTCTTACCACTTTAGTTGTTTATTTTTTTTTTTAATTTCAGCGTTTCTTTTCTATTTATTATTGAAATGGTCTAGCAATTATTACTTGAAATAGTTTTTGAAAATATTTGGCGATTTAAATTAATCACTGTGGGTGTTCTTCCTTCCTCCGTAGAATGCCAGCCATCTGTGGAATGATTATGACAAACAGAAGGATGAAATATTTCGTCTATTGAAGCAAGCTGATGATGAACTAAAGAAACTGCGAGAATCCGCTAAGCTACAGCAGCCACCTGTGAGTATTTACAAAAAATTATTAATAATTTTCTACAAAAAAATTTATTTTCTACCCAACTATTTATTTTAACAATAGTTAATAAAAAAAAAATAGTTATGTACTTTTCATTGGGGATGGGGGATGGGTTTCCTATATTCATGCTAATGCAAGTGTTTTATTGGCAAATGTAACAACATAAGGTTAAAAGATGTGTAAAAATCACTAGTTGTGTGTGCATAAATAGATACATAAAAAATCGAAATTTATTACATTTACTTCATTTTAATGCACTTACTCTTTTTTTTCGTTTTTGTACTTTTACACTTTTTACGAGATAAATAAGTTTCTAAACATTACACAGAAAAAGAACTCGCGTAATTTCGCTACATTAAAATACCTGGTTAATGAAATCGAAGTTAAAAAATGATATGTAGGTTACCATTTAGTATTTATTGTTAAATTATTAATTCTGAAAGATATTCTAAAAACGATTCTATGAAAAATATATAAATAGTAATACTAAATGAATAAATTAAATTAAAAATAAATTTAATAAATGGTAATAAATAATCTTATATAAATGATTCTTTGAAAGTTTCTTTTTTTTTTTCTTGAATTATGGATTTCTTTCCTAACTTTGATTTCGGATTATCTTGTAAAAATAAATAAAAACTCATTATCGAGGATTCGCTTAGTTTCTCTTTTTAATGCTAAATATGCTGCAGTCGATTTTAGTAAATCGGGCATGTTCACATTATACAACCTTTTTTCTTTGATTAAGGTTTCAGATACTGAAAATTAATTATTCTGATCGGGCTCCAATAGGAAAGCAATAACACGTATGAAAAACATAGTCTTCAACGTAATTTTTATGCTTGAAATACTGCTAATAATTTCTTTTAAATAAATTATGTTAAACTTTCATCAGTTTTTATTGTCTTGAATTAGAAACAGCTTGAATGTATAAAATATAGATATGATAGGTAAACCTTGATTAATTTTCATGTAAACAATTTGTATATATTTCCTCCTGTTCTTTTGGTGCTTAAAATGTTATAAAAAAAAACATTAAAGATCTACGAAAATAAGATTGTAAGTAACTTTCACATTTAGATTTGCATTCACTTCGTATATAAACGTGCAAGGTCTTGTAATTGAGGAGCTTTCTGTCGATTCTGTTGCATAATTAACTGGATTTTGGAACATATCCAATAGCCAAGCCACCCTTTTAGAACTATTTGCTCTTTTTTTTTTTTAGTACATACTTGACATATTTGACTCTTCCATTGTGTGATAAAAAAGTAAACATTGTGTTAGCTAGCTTTGTAGTTCTTTTAGAACAATTATTTTTTAAGTTAAAAAAAAAAAAATTGAAATGTGTCTTTTTTTTTTTTTTTTTCATAATTTTGATTTTACATACAGAAATGAATTAACAGTTCATTATTTTATTATTTACATTTATCATCATCTATTGATTTTGTTCATCAATTTATTTAAAAAAATTAAATAGAACTTTTCATATTACTGAAATTAACCTATTTCTAAAGCATTGCTTAAAATTACATCTTAATATAAGCATTCTTCTATACATTAATTTGTATAGTTTGAAAGCATTTTAAATAATTACACCATACTGCCCGACTCGTTGCTCCAGTTGCAGCGGGCCCCGCTGATGAGCATTAAAGCTGAGGTTCAATGCACTGATAGCTTTGTTGTAGGCACTGTTTGACAAAACAAGAGTCTCGATGCCGTTTGTGAAGTTCAGTATCTTGCTTCATTAGTCGGACTACCTGGTGGGAAAACTCTCACCAGGTAGTCAGACCTTAACTGCTCCACTCTTTCCACCAGATAGTCTTCCCCAACACGTAGTTCACCCCTTGGAGGAGTTTCCCATATTTCCTCCCATACAGTACGCAAATGCGGGGTAGTTCCCGCTAAAAGTCCTCCGCAAGGCATTGCCCTCCTCCTTCAGCCATATGGAGCCAAGTCAGACTTCTACCTGCTGGTGCTTCATCGCAACGGAAGCTGCCCTTCCTCTCCGTCCATGAGTAGATTACTCATCGGATGTCCGTCCTTCACTGCATGACACTGAGGATTAGACACATGCACTTCGTTGTTCGAGAACTTTATATCTAATTATTGATATAAAACTCTTTCTTATATTTCAGATATTTTTTTTAATTTGCTTATTGAAGGAACAATATCAAAAATGCATCTATTTCTTAAAATATCTGGCTATTAGTTAAGCTTCCATTTATGTTTCTGATATTAATAAATTTGTTTATTTAAAAAAAAACTTGCCTAGAGATAGATAGATAGATACAAGTGGTCAATTTTAATCTTATCTCTTGGCAGGTTGTTTTACATTACTTTTTCAGAAGCAATATACTACATTACATAAAAAACATAGAGCAAAGGTAATGAAGTACGACAAATTTCTGAAACTCTTTCAACTACTAATACCCGCCTCATTTTGTTTTCTGATATTACATAAATAAACCTTTTTTAGATGCAATATAAGGAAGCTCGTCTGACTTCTAAAGTACATAAACTATTCTTATTATCTGCTACAGCTCCCTCATATATTTCTGTCATTGCTTCAAATTGTCTCGTTTCAGAAGCAATACAAAAGGCTACACCAGACAAGCCGAAACCCACCTGGAGAAACTCAAGTCTGTCGGCAGCAATTTGGCACCGAAGCTAGGCGAAAGACAACGACCTCTTCTGCAGAAAGAAGTCGTCGAAATAGAGAACAAAGTCCTGATGGTGCTGTCGACTTTGAAAGAAAACGTGGAATACTTGGAGCGCTCCACCAGAAAATGGACAAAATTCAACTTCAAGCTGGAAGGTTTCGTTTCCAATGTTGACAATGTTATAGACCGGCTGAAAGAAATACTGTCAGAATCATCTCCTCCTGAAGTTAGATTGAAGAAATTAGATGTAAGTAGCGAGAATTTATGGCAATCAGTTCTTTCTATTGTTTTAACATTTTTATTTTGAAATGTACAGAACCTATTGTGAGAGCTTTTTCTTCGGCATAAAACAGGGATGGGCAAACTTTTTTCGGTCGTGGGCCAAAAATCGGAAAAAAAAAAAGTTTGGCAAGCCAAGATAAATTTTTCTCAAATTTTAAACAATATAGATGTATTATAATTTAAATATGTTAATGAGATGAATGAAATTGCGATTTCATTTTAAAAGTTCCTTATATTGAGGTTCGAAGTGAGATGTACTGATTCTAAGGAACGCGGCTACATGATCATCTGTCAGTCCTAATTCTTAAAT